>JANHJO010005530.1:140699-160072 GCA_032468235.1 Pseudoxyrhopus heterurus | reverse complement strand
TGTTAGCGCAGGAATTCTGGGAGTTGAAGTCCACAAGACTTAAACTTGCCAAGTTTGAAGACCCTTGAGTTAGGTGTACAGGCAGTCCTCGACTTACAACAGTTTGCTTAGTAACCGAAGTTACAACGGCACTGAAAAAAGTGAGTTATGACTGTTTTTCACACTTATGGCCTTTGCAGCATCCCTATGGTCAAATGATTATATATGGATGCTTGACAACTGACTCACATTTATGATGGTGGCAGTATCTCTGGGTCATAAGATCACCTTTTGCAACCTTCCAGACAAGCAATGTTAATGGGGAAACCAGATTCACTTAACAATCGTGTTACTAATTTAACAACTTGCCACAAATGTGGCAAGAAAAGTGGTAAAATGGGGCCAAACTCACTTAAAATTTCTCACGTAGCAACATAAATGTTGGGCTCAATTGTGGTCATAAGTCAAGGACTATCTGTATAATTTTCTTTGAAATGATTTTGCACTTGCAGGGTGCCTTGGTGCAGTGCTATCACAATTTATTTGAAAATAATTTTATTTTCTAAATGTTGAAGTCCTATTCTTAGTGGCCCAGTTAATAACTGGAAATTATCATTTGATATTGAAGACTCATATATGAGCTTATCCATAATACAGGTTTGGTTTGGGCCTGATATATTGTGTGAATCTATTATTTTTCATTTGTAAACAAAAGTGTAAAACATTGTCCAAAAGTAACTAATTGTGATTTATTCAATAAAACATAATTAAACTATGGTTTAGTTTGATTTAAAGACTTAGATAGATATTTAGCTTTGGGGCATATAGATGGGCTAGAAGTCAGGAACCTGAAGTAAACTGCTACTTATAATAATCTGCAAACACCACCATAGAAACAAATCGCTGTCTGCCTTAATAACTACTTTCAAAATTAATGTATCGTCTTTTGATTCAAATGCAGATCTGTTAAAATGCCAAGATGAATACTGAGCCTAGCCGGAAAGGTTCTGGACGAGGAGGAGGTGGTTTTCAAAGATGGAGAAGAGGAAGATGGCAAGGGAGAGGAAAAGGAAGTGGACAGAAAGAAAACTGGAAAAATGCTGGAGAGAAATTAGTATTGGGTATGTTAATTCCACAGCTTTATTCATTTATTTATAGCATTCATATGATTGCCCAAATCAAGAAGCATGACTGTGAGCAGTATACAAAAATCACCTAATACCTAACAACAATACATACCATTACCCCTTCCCCCCGCCTTATGTTGCTAAAACAATGAAATGGCAGTCAAAAATCTATATCTATAAAACAGAAGTGTGGGTGTGTGGGTTTGTGGGTATGTGCCGAATAGGTTCTTCCATGCCTGCACCAATCTGGCCCAGGCACATACCTTGCACTCTGGAGACGAGCACTGGGAGACTCATGAACGCCAACGAGGGGTCTGTGCCCCCGAAAAAAGCTGCCGAATTGCCAACCCCTCCAACACTAACAAGCAAACCTGTACTGCGCATGTTCCAAGCGTGGCACATGCGCAGTACAGCCATTCCACAGGGCTCTGGAGGCTGCGGCTGGCAGTAGGAGACAGCTGCGCAGTGCGGGCGGTGGGCGGGCGAGCAGCCGACCACCTCAGCTTCAAGGGCGGAGGCGCCGGCAGCGACGGGATGATATACCCGTGCAAAGCCGGGTAATCAGCTAGTAAAATATATTTTAACTAAACCAGTTGGGAACTCTGCTTATCTTTGGTTGTCTTCCTTGGCCTTCCTGGGGGCCAACCATATGGGGGGAGGGGGGAACATAATTTCAAAAGGAAGGGGCTGCAACCAAGAAGGCACACCTCATGAAGTGACATTGTTTCAGTGAAAATGAATGTGTTCATTCTAGAATGTTTCAATCAAAGTCATACCAAATAATATCTCAGAACCATCCCTGCAGGATCTTATTTGCTTTGGAGATTTAAAAAAACTAAAGTTTCTGATTTTTTAAAAATAATAGCTTATAACAGCATAATACAATGCCTGAAGCCTGGGTTATTATGCTATAACTTAGATAAAAATTTAAAAACTGAATCTTATGGTCAAGCTGTCCCTCTGTACAGTACAGGGACAGCTTTATCATTTTAAATGCAGTATTTGCAGCTACTGTATGTTGTATATAAATTGCTTTTAATGACAAATTAAAAATACTCAATTTTATCACTAACTTTTCGAGGGGATACTTTTCAGCGCAACCTCATCTTATTCAAACAACACTGGACCAGGCTACTCCATATAAAGGCTGGAAACTTTATTTCCCTGAAGGTGAGGTCTTCCTTTCCTTGTACATGGTACAACTGAGAGCTGGCTAGGTTTGGAATTTACAAGCTGTAGGTTTTGATGCTCTGGGAAACTATGAGCAAATTTTGAGGAGAGGGTCACAGATTTTTTTTAAAGATTGTACATACAATCTTATGCTCGGATTGCTGGCAGAAATTGTTCCTGTTCTGTCCTCATAAATTCCTTCTTTGCCTGAATGAGGCAACCAAGACTGGAGTATCAGCCTTATGCTGGATTGGCAGAGCCATATTCTCACATACAGTATGAGAAATTGCAACAGACTGAAGATGTTGAGTGGGGGTGATAAAATAACAAGCAGGTGGTTTATTTTAGTATAACAACATCATAACTTAAAGTGAGAAAGAGCTAGTATGGTATAGTGTTGGTGCTGGACTAGGGACTAGATTCTAGTCATCCTTTGGGTACAGAAGCCCATTGGGTCAACTTCAGCCACTCATTCCCCCTCAGTTCTAATCAACCTCAGGTTCTGTAACAAGCCAAATGAAAAACAAGATTTATTGCATATCTCTGGTACTATATAAAAAATAAAATGCAAGTAGAATACTTTTGTCTAAACGTTTGGATTTGCATATGTAGTAGTACGATTTGTTTCATGCACAAATAATATGGGTCATGTAAATTGCTGTTTGCAGTAAAGAAACCTATTTATATAAAAAAGTAATGTAATATTTTGAAAGATGCAAATTAAAAAACATACATTATATTTTAGGATATGATCAAAAGTTCACAAACTTTTAATTTTTTAAACATAAAAGCTACTCTAAAATACAATGGCACATTATTGAGTTTCCTTGTCATGTAGCTCAATAGTTATCATATGTATGATGAAGTAAATCTGTGTTCAATGAAACATTAATATTGAATCATTCCTATGCATTGCTAAGCTGTAGTTGGATTTCACACACTGTGCTAACCTTAATGTAATTAGTCTTGGCCTAGCATGTGAATTCTCTTATTACAACTTAGTATTACATCACATGATGGTTAAATCCCGGTTTATCATGTATTCAACTACTTATTTTTGGCATGCCTAAAACTTCATAAAATGAAGCTATAAGATTTCTCTCTGCCAAGTAGCTTCATTAATCAAAGTAATGATTGTAAGATAAAAGATGGTCAATAAAACAAGATTATATTTACCTGAAGAAATTAAATTCTTAGTATTGTAAATATTAATGGAGTGTCTTTAAATCCTCAAGAGAACTTTTTAAAGCTACAACTAAATATAATGTAATGTTAGGATATTAAAGATTGGCTTGTAAAATCAATATGTTTGTTGATTAGTATGTTATTATATATTCAATGTTATCTACAGCCATAACTATATTAACAATATTAATCAAAATTCTCTAATTCAGCATATGACGACAACTCACCTTTTGTTCAGAAGACTGTAGCTTTTGAAACTTTTTTCAAATCTCGAATAGAGTTTTATGATAAGGTAAGTTATTAGATTATATGTTGTTTGGGATATTTTTGTTTTCTGAAGCTGGTTTAACCACACATTTGTATATTTGCTTCTTGTATTTATATAATGAGGGAATCCAAGGATTCCTGGTATTTATGACCGTTTTAATTTTATTTTTTCTAAGAGAATTTTGCAGATGGGTTCTATCAGAACTTTAGAAAATTTGTTTCATCTTTTATTTGGATGGATGGACAAATAGAGGAAATTTTTAGAAAATAAGGAAGTCTTGTCCTAAACTATACCCATTTTGTTCACATATTTAGTATGTGTTACCTTTCAGTCGAATTTATCTGATTTATCTTTTTTATTTTGTACTCAAAGTGAAAACAGGAAGGTATATGTCAGTAGTGTTGCTAGGTTCAATGAACAAAGAACTTATGAGATCATCATATAATGCAGATGATGCATATTTTGGAATATGAGGCAGTTAAATCAACAATTGGTATTCTTAGTAAAATATTTTTAGTGGTCATAGCTTACAACTATGATTAAAATAACGTCTAATGGAGTAAACAATGAATAGAGTTGTAACTTTACTGAACACAAATTCACTCACCTTTATTTTATAGGATGAAATAGAAAGAAAGGGAAGTATTCTTGTGGATTATAAGGAACTGATATGTGATAAAGAATTAGTGGAATCATTACCTGATGTTGCTGTTGAATTAAGAGATACACCACAAAGAATATTGGACTGCATGGGTCTGGCCATACATCAGGTAAATGCACTAGACAAATAATAGATATTTTTACATTCCAAAGCCTTATTATTCACAAAATACAAATCTTATCTAAGAGAACAATTATATTTACACTTCATGTAAAAAAGGAACAATAATACTATCCATACAGACACATATCTTAAAATAAATCCTGGCTGAATTCAACAGGACTTAGAAATTTACATAAAGTTTGAGCCCAAATCTTAAAATAAACCATTTAGTTTATATTCTTGGGGTAAATGGCATAACAATAAAAAAGGAAATATTATGAATATTTTATAACTGTGCTTGGCGGTGAAATCCTGCACTACTCTCCCCTGTCAGGGTAGTGATTTAAGAGCTGACCAGCTGATGCAATGATGGGAATGAGTCAGCAAGGTTTTTGGCTGCTATCCCTTTAAGAGCCTGTATAATAACAAGAGGCCCTGTTAGTGCGTCTTTCTCTCGCTATGTATTTTTCCCTGCTGTAATTTGCTGCTTGTTTGACCTCTGCCTGTAGTACGTGTATGTACAGTATACTTTTGTAGATAAAACCACTATTTATTACAAACCAATGTTTGCTGTTATTGCTCCTGGGTTGTCTCATGTAGTAAAGCTGTGCGCAATCTGACATATGTGTGTTAAGCAAGATTCTTTATGTTTTGAAAAGCAGGCTAGCATGAGCAGAATATGAATTAAAGCGGTCCCATCATTTAGAGGTGTCATGTAGTTGCTTCAAAGGCTGCTTGAGTGTCTGCACATGTGTGCATGCACAGCAACTTTGCTGACATTCACATCAGAATTCTCTTACACAAAAGCAGATGAAAGCTAGACACAGCTGCCTTAGGACTTCTTTACAATGCTAATTAGTTTGGTCTCTAATTGCAGAGGCCTTTAAACAATGTCAATTGTGGGGATTAGGGATCCTTTGGAATAGTATAGCAGGGACAATGCATACTACAGTGGAAAAGAAAAATAAATTACAAGACAAGCTACCCTTTTGATAGTTAAAAACGCCATCTGCTTCTAAAAATGATATTTCTACATTAATTATTCAATGGAAGTCAGGCAGTTTCTTTTTTATTCTCTGTATAAGGTATTGATCAAAGATCTTGAAAAGCATGCTGCAAAGTTGCAAGAGCAAGAAGGGCTGCCCATTGACGAAGAGCCTATTATAAATGTGCCACTTATTCATGCAAGGTATCTAATTTTTTAAATTATTCAATTATAAGAAAAACTGAAAATGTTTTTAAAAATTTTGTAAATTTTTCTTATATATGAATACAAAATGGCAAGAACTCTGTCACTGACATTTTTGAGAAAACGATAGCATAAGAAATAAAATTTTAATAATATTACTAATTTGTAGAGTATCACAGAATGCTGGTATTAAACTTGTACCAGTAGTATTGACCAAATTGTGGATTGGCCCCAGTCAATGCTTAGGATTGTTTTACCTGATGCAAAGAACTAATTTATCACACAAAGCAGGAAATTGCAATCTCTTTATTCTGTACAGCAGCAAAGAGGTGTTCTTGGGATCCAAATCACATATCAAGAACCTCTGAAAAATACAGTAAATTAGCGTAGTTTTTATACATTTCAAAAAAAAAAACCCATACAAAAATCACATCATAACTAGCAAGCAATAGGCAACAACTAGTAAATTATTCATACCACTGGTAGATGGCCTTCTCAGAAGTTGGGTTTATTGCTAAAATATTGTAGCCCTTGTCCTTTTGTCTCTAATCGATAGCTGAGTATACAAAATTTTCTAGATAATTTATCTAGAAAAGGAAAGGGGAGTTAGCTTTAAATCTACTGCTTCTGGGGGAAAGGATGGTACTTTTTTATATAATAGCAACCACATGATTTTTCCAGGAATGTGCAAGGCAGAGCAAGCAGCTAAAAAGGGAAAGCGACAAAAATTGAGTTTCTCTAAGCCAGCTATACCAGTCCTTCACTCACCTAATTGAAATGATGAGCAGTAATACTATTGCTGCGTGTAGGAATAATTTCTCTGCCCACATTTAGATTAATCAATGAGGCACACTTAGCTCAGAGAAATACCTTGATAGGATTACATCTTTCTGTTTACTTGATTTGTGAGGTCAAATATTTTTTCATTCCTACTTTATAGCAAATGCAATTTTCTATTTTATCCCCTCTGGGAAGCTATTCTATGGAAACCATAGACATCTGCAAGGTTAGCCATAAATCACTCAGAAATAACTTCAGAGAAGTACGTTATTTAGAAATTGACTTAAAAATTAAATGGCTTAAGTGTGCCTAAAATAGCCCTTCTCCAGAATGCAATCTTGGGTTTTATTATGCTTGAATGCAAGTAATATGAACTTTCATTCAGACCATCTAGCAGTAATTATTTTCTGCCTTGAAGGATATTGCTTTGAAAATATCTCATCACTGTACCAAATCTGTGGAAGGACTTTTTCCATTATGTCTTTGCAGAGATTGCCATATAATTGGAATGATGTATTACAGCTTGAAAATTCTATTTTTATTTGAAATAGCAGGACTAAACATTTCAAGACATTACTGAACGTTTCGATTTTTTGTACCATTGGATCTATTATTTTCTGGAAGGCATAAAATTATGACATTATAAAGGTTCCTAAACTGAATGTAGCAATTATATTATGTGAGAATAACTTAATAAAGAAAAAACTTCTCAGGAAGCTTTTATGTTTAATGTTCTGATTAACTATTAAAAATGCATTAATATCCAAAGGCATGCGTACATGCAGCTTTTCTCTGAATTTTGGGCTGCTAAAATAATTTTCAGTATAAATGAAAGTGGATACATGGAAATAAGTTTTTACAATTATAATGTATGTGCGAAGACTGACTCAGAATAGAAAAAATGTTATTTTAACATATGCAATATATTCTTCTAGAAAAAAAAAATAATGCATTGGCTTCATTTAGAGAAAATTAAATTCAGTTTCATTTAAATCCATGACACATGTAAGTTATGACAAATTTAAAAAAATTACCACTCTAATCTATTACACACACCATTGTTTTCACCAATTGTTATTATATGACTAGTACTATTTTAAACATGATAAACTCCCACTAAATTATCAGTATATTTATTTAATTTGAATATTTTAATATTTTTAGAGTGTACAACTATGATCCAAATAGTCAAATTAAGAATATTCGAGCTAATTGCTATGGGAAGTACGTTGCTTTACGTGGGACTGTTGTGCGTGTTAGTAACATTAAACCTATCTGCACCAAGATGGCCTTTATATGCAGTACCTGTGGAAATACTCAGAGTTTTCCTCTCCCTGATGGAAAATACACTCTTCCAACAAAGGTAATAAAAAAGCCCTCAAATCAAAAGTGCTACCTCCTACTTTTTTTTCTGATTAGTATTTAAAGTAATAAGTTTTCATGATGTGCTGTTTACTGCATATTTAAGGACACGAATCATATCTTGATGAAGGGATTTTACAAATTGTAATTCATTTTAAGAAGATTTTTTATGATGAAAAAACCAATTAATCAAGGAAAAGTGCAAGCCTCCCCAAAACAAACACAACAAATATGGCTCACAACAAATATGGTTGTGATATAAGCTTTCTTTTGTACTAAATTTGAACATTAATGTGTTTCAGTGTTCTTTGCCTGAATGTCATGGACGATCCTTCACTGCAGATAGAAGTTCTCCTTACACAGTTACAGTGGACTGGCAGTCGATTAAGTAAATATATAATGTTACCCTAATATTTTGGAAATTTAGAAATTTAGATTATTTACAGTAAAAGTAAGGAATTATAAATTTTATTGTAATGCTAAAACATTACATTGACTAATAATTCCATTCAAAGAAAGAAAAAACTCATTTTATCCATAAAGTTATCCTTGATCCAGAGATAGCAATCTCCTTTTTCTGTAAAATTGGTATGGTGAGAAATCTAGATTGAACTCTGGCTATTTGTACTTCTCCTTTCTCCATAAGATGTGTGTGTGTGTTTCTGAAGATGTGTGGGTGCATATTTTAAGAAAGATTTTGTGGATTTTTTTATTCATAATTCATTTAAACTTATCTTCCGCTCTGAGAAGTGTTTGTCAAAAATATATTAGTACTCCAAAACCAAAGGAAAAGTCAGAATTCTTGTTTTGACCTACCTATATATGCTCAATATTTTATAAATCTTAATTCTCCTCAGCAGTGGTATCATGTCTTTTTTTTTATTAACTTGGTATTCCAGAATTCAAGAACTCATGTCAGATGATCAGCGAGAAGCTGGGAGAATTCCTCGGACAATAGAATGTGAATTGGTTCATGATCTTGTGGATAGTTGTGTTCCAGGTGATGTGATTACTGTTGCAGGAATTGTCAAGGTATCCAACACGGAAGAAGGTGAACTATATCAACTTTTATATATTGACATCTCTACAGTATTTTTATCCATTTTAGAAAATGGCTGTTAATTTAGTTGTCTATGCGTATATTTGTATTTTTCCCAATTAGTGGGCCAAAGCAAAACTTAATTAGTGTCAAAGACTACAGCCACAAGATTTAAATTAAAACAGTATATTGGTACACAACTACTTGAAAACAGTGTTTTCAGAGAGAAACTGCTCTTAGTTTTTTCCTTCTGGGTAGTGAGGGCAGCTGAAGCCAAGAGGTGCTGTATTTTTAGTGGCAGAGCAGTCTTCTGGAACAGCGTCGTTCATAGCATTTAAGGGTGAAAGTTCAACATTTCCAGAGACTATTGTAACTAAACACGGAGTTTTAGCCATTTTTGTATTTTATCTTAAAGTTACTTTATCTTAGTTTACTTGGATCTTGTAGCTTATTTTATTTACTGGATTTTAAGATTTATTGTGGCTTTTAATATTTCTCCATCATATAAGCCTCCAAGTATCACTTGGATTATGGTGGATTACAGTAAATAAATAAATAAATAAATAAACAAATATACTTTACAAAACAGGGCATATAAAGCCATGTAATAAAGGAAAATACGTTTAGCTCAAGGTTGGCGTTTCATTACCCAAACCAGATAACATCCTAAGTTACATCTTAAAGCAGAAAGATGATCATGATCTTTCTATTGATATTTTAACAGGAGCATCAAGAAATAAAAATGATAAATGTGTCTTCCTATTATACATTGAAGCAAACTCTATCAGTACTACAAAAGGCCAGAAAATCAAGAGTTATGAACATGGATTAAACCAGCAAGGATGCATGGAGTTTTCACTTAAAGATCTTTATGCAGTCCAAGAAATCCAAGCTGAAGAGAATCTGTTTAAGCTTATTGTCAGGTATGTCATTTATTGCAAGTCGGGGGATGTATTTTAGTTGCCCCCATGTTTCAGCCAATCCATTTTGAATATTCACATATATCTGGAGTACATGCTGTTTTGTGTAGAAAAAACATTTTGTAAAACATCAGTTATTAAGTTTCTGAATTCCTAACATCTTCAAAACATGAACATGATGTTGTAGAAAAAAATGTCAGATTGGGACCATTACAAGATATTCTTGATATTCATGAAAGAGTAAATTACAAGTTGCCTCTAGCATCTAATTTGGTAGGAGTCAATGTTCTAAACATCTCATCAAAACAAACAATCCAAGCAATTATAATATTTAATGTATTCTACACATGCTCTTTATCCTTTTATGCTTTTTCCTTCTGGGTATTCTAGAGCTTAAGGGTCCTTGGTGCTCTCTGAGCTTGGTTGTTTTCTTGCAGACTTTTCATTATCCAAACTAGTCTAATACCACTGATGATGTTACCTAGTTTGGGTAATGAAATATATGCAAGAAAACAACCAAGCTCAGAGAACACCAAGGACCCCTCATGTTAACCCTGAAGCTATAAATATTCTCCTTTATTGGTATTTTAGAACTGGATTGAAAATAGGGCTTAGACAACAGGACATAGAAAGTCCCCACCCAAGATGAGAGCCTAGAATAATTAAATAGTGTCATTGTCAGGAAATCCAGTGTGACTATACGTTAGTTTTTTTCTGACCCATGCTCAGCAGCTGGTAACCCATCCATGGACTTGGCAACTGCACAGTAGTAGTTTCCCTTTTCCTTCATGAGCAGTGGTTTAATTTCCCAATAAAGTTTACAGGACTTGGATACTCTGACAGTTTCCCATCTAATTAACCAAGCCTGATCTTGCTTAGTTTCCAAGCCGGATGAAGTAGCAGGTACTACTGATGATGCCTGATGATAGTAAATTGTACTTCTATTTTAATGCAAGAGAACTTTCTTTAAAAAAAGCTTCTAAGAATAATGGGGGATCTGACCTACCATATCCACCAGATATATGATCTATAAATCAGCAAAACAAGAAAATTTAGGTGTTTTAAATGTGACAATAAGAGAACTATTGAGAGCCAGTATGTTGCAGGTGTTAAGCTGTTTGATTGGCATTGGGAAAACGCAGGCTCAAGTCCACTTATGGCTTTGTAGGTGACTTGGAGCCAATCATCCTGTTAATTCCACCTTTCTCACAGGTAGCGTTGTGGTTGAGAAAAATAGGAGGGAAAGTTCTGGCCTTCCCCCCACCTCCCTACCCCCAAAGGCAAGATACAACTCTGACAATATTTATAAAACGGCTTACCACTCTGTGGAACTGATAGAAATGCAGTAAAGAGCTTATTATGAGTTCTTGCAGCATCGTAGGAAATGGCAGATAATGCCACCCTCTGTGCTGCTGGCAAAATATGGCACTATTGAAAAGCTTCAGATGTAGGAGATGATGTCAACCATACCATTTATGACATCACAAAGACCATTGTGGACAAAAGCATGAAGCTTAAAAAGGTTATCTGTGTCCACTGACAATCTGTATTTTAAATATTATTTTCAGTCTACAACTGATTTAACATTAGGCTACAATGATTTATTTCTGTTGCTTGTTTGTTATCTAAAAGGATAGTCTAAGAGTAGAGTACAAGAATTATTTTTGTGTAACAAGTAAACATTTACAGAAGTATGGAAATCCTATCTATTCTAAAAGATAAAGGCTTAAACACCTAAACTGGTACGTTTAACTTGAATTGATTTCAGTGGCACAATAATTATTAACTACCCACTCCAAAAGGCTCTGGGTGGATTCAATGTAAAATGAAAATAGTTAAAAACATTGAACAAAATGTTGTTATGATTATTTGCACAGTCAGCCAGATGTTAAACTGGATTTGACATTGGTATCCACCTACTGAGTCCTTCCTAAGGATCAGAGATAGGCAGATGTTGATACTTGATGGTATTAAAGGTATCATCACAGGATGCAAGCTGTTCCAAGTGAAACTGCCTTTTGCAATTGTCTGATAGTGATTTTGTCAGTGCTAATGGTGTTCAAGTGGTGTTTCAGATGTTTTGGGATTGCATCCAAGGTGCCTATTACTATTTGGTACATATTTGCTTTCTATCTTTCTATTCCACTTCTATCTGCAGGTCAAAGAGTAACTAATATCTAATATTTATTATTTGTTCTGATTAGAATTTAAATTTTCTGAGTTTCTCTTTGCTCCCACAATATATACTTTAGAAAATTTATTTTTCAAAGTATAGGAAAGCCAGATGCTATGGATTGTAGGCTTGCTCATTCCTGTATTCTTGGCTGCTTTGGGTGTTCTCTCTCTTGTATAGTAATAATCTCATACAGTACTTTGCCTATGTGCTTTTAGAAGGCTATAGAATTTGATAGGAGAGAACCAGTTTGGCGTAGTGGTTAAGGTGCTGACCTAGAAACCAGGAGATTGAGTTCTAGTCCTGCCTTGGGCATGAAAACCAGCTGGGTGACTTTGGGCCAATCACTCTCTCTCAGCCCTACCCACCTCACAGGATTGTTGCTCGGGGCAAAATAGAATGGAATATTGATACGTTTGCCACCTTGAGTAATATATGTAAAAGGATAATGTTCCCCCCCAATAGGTAATCCAGTATGCATCCATACTTAATTAGTATTGCAAATGCACATGCTACATAATTCAGGTGAATGGTGCTTCATTTGCATTCTTTTTATACAGGGTTTGTGAATAAATAGATTTGAGATACATAATCTTAAATATGTTTTTTCCATTATATTTAACCTGGTAATACTTTTTTTTTTCTTCCTAGCTCTCTTTGTCCTACTATTTATGGTCATGAGGTAAGTATACTCTAATAAAAATATTCAATGATTTGTATTCCAAATGCTTAGTAGAAAATAAAATATATTATGGGCTTAGTTTATAAACTACATTTTAATGATCTGCAAAGAAAATGTGAATGAGGTTATTGTTTCTGTGGTGTTTCTGTTAGTGTAATCCCTCTATTAGCATTACTAATATTATTCAATATATTATATCAGCATTAAAATGAGTCTTTTATTCCTCACACAATCCGATTTATGCTTGTTTTCAAGACCTTAATAAAAGTATGTGGAAAGGTTCTGACAATATGTCTAATAGCTACCTATAAAAATGCACCATTACTTTATTAAAATGATCCATGAATTAAAAAGTGCATAATGGTTACAAAGACTTGTATGGTAAAATAACATGTTTATTGTTCTGGCACTATTGTGCTGTAAAAGGTTTTGTAACAATTTTTGGAGGTGTTTATTTGATGCTGCACTTCACAAGACTGAAAGAAATGAAATAAAGTTTTTTTTTAATTGTCTGAACTTGGTATGTTACCATTTCATTTTATTTCTACTTCTGAAGAGTTAGAGGCTTCTTACAAATATTGATAGAGAATATCTGGATCATGTAGTACTTAGACTGAACTGTCCCTTGCAAATATTTTATGCATTGCTATCTTGTGTCACAGGTGGTAAAAGCTGGTTTAGTGTTGACATTATTTGGAGGATGCCAAAAATATATGGATGATAAAAACAGGATTCCTGTTAGAGGGGACCCACATCTTCTCATGGTTGGAGATCCAGGACTGGGGAAAAGTCAGATGTTGCAAGTATGGATTCATTTGTTTATGCATGCAGCTTATTTTTATGCTTAACTACCAAGTTTTTTGAAATAGTATTTTGTAGCACTGGATATTATATTATTTCAGAATAATTACATACATTTCTTCTTTGGGCATTTTATTTTAATACAATTGGGTATGTTATCAATATGGGTAATTGGTCTAATGTGGAAAGCTGCTTTTTCAATTTGTTTCTACAGGCTGTGTGCAATATTGCACCTCGCGGAGTATATGTCTGTGGCAATGCCACTACTACATCTGGTCTGACTGTAACTCTATCTCGAGACAGTGCCTCTGGAGATTTTGCACTAGAAGCTGGTGCTCTTGTACTTGGAGATCAAGGTATAGTGCTCAAGTGAATTTATCCAGAAAAGAAAACCTTATACATTTGTGATGGTATAAACTTTCCTTTTACTGGAAACTTGAGATGCAGTCTTAACTGACAGGCATACATTTTTCAAACATTGGGAAACAGAGAATGGGAGGAGTCTGATGAGAGAAGTAAAATGTATAGAGTGGTAGTGATGATTACATAAAAGCAAGAAATACTTACATAGGCAGATACTTTGAGCTAAATTCCCCTCCCGTTCATGTCAGAGGTACCATTTAAGGCACTTTTTGGGTTGAAAACATTAGCCAGTGACATCACCGCTATCCAGGGGATGCCTGTGGAGGCTCTTGTCCCCATCAAGGAGCTGGAGTGGAGGGATGGCAGCTCACCCCGCCATGTAGCAACATTCCAGTCTTGAATGTGGGCTTGTTAATCTCCAACCCAGAGTCCTAACCATGTGAGCCAGTATGTTCCTGAGAGTTAATCTGATTAAATATTTTCCTTCATTTTGAGAATTCACCACTCCTTTGTAGCACCAAAGATTTACTTAGTCTGGTAATAAAACATCTTCAGGCAAACAACTGAGCTTAGAGAACACCAAGGAGTCCACTGCTGAAATGATCGGCTGTTTTAAGTTTTCAGTATCAGTTGCAAAAAACTATTAAACAAAGCACATGCCTAACATCATGTGATGAGCTGCAATTCAAATATCCTGTCAGAAAGTATTTTATGAGAATCGAGGAATTTGTTATCTTGAAAAAAATACAAGCTCTAAATAAAGTATAGATCATAGTGTAGCATAATATATGCAATAATTTATTAATAATAAGCATTATTTAGGAATTCCAAGAACCTATTTGGTAGTGCTCTTTAAATGCCTACTGTGAAAGATTTTTCCTCTTACTAAATAGAGAATTCTCACATTTATGTACTAAATTTTTCCCTGAATAAATTTCATTTTGAGCATGATGGATTTTATATCAGCAGTCTTCTCCATGTTGAACAATTGCCTTGTGTAGTTCATAATTATTTTTCTTTTTAGGTATATGTGGAATTGATGAGTTTGATAAAATGGGGAGCCAGCACCAAGCTTTGCTGGAAGCTATGGAACAGCAAAGTATTAGTCTTGCTAAGGCTGGCATTGTTTGCAGCTTGCCAGCTAGGACATCAATTATAGCTGCAGCAAATCCAGTTGGGGGTCATTATAACAAAGCCAAAACTGTATCTGAGAATTTAAAGTAAGTACTGTATTTTCAAAATGTCTGCTTTATAGTTTACAAGACAAACAAAAAAGTAAGGAATTTTTAATAACATTGCTCTTGTGTGAATTTTGCGTAAATTCTGAAGCTGTATTCAGTTCTTTGAGGTAGAACTGTAGTACTGTACTAGATTTGTGTTTTTTTTCTGTGTAGGATGGGAAGTGCTTTGTTATCCCGATTTGACTTGGTATTCATTCTGCTGGATGTTCCAAATGAAGATCATGATCATTTGCTTTCTGAACATGTGATGGCGATGAGAAATGGAAAGACTGGATGCAGCAGTGCTACTGTGACTCGTGAGCATTCTCAGAATTCCAATATATCAGTCCTTGAAGTTCTTTCAGACAAACCACTAGCAGAGAGATTAAAGGTAAAATATTTATTCATGTTTTGACTTACTATATCTTATCATCAGGGAATGCTGATGATGTCTGGAAAAATGATATATGTAGTCCATTTGTGATAAATTGTTTTGAGATAAGTTGTTTTGTATATTTAGCATGTTTGAGATAAGTTGAGTATAGTTATTAGAGGAATACGATACTCCTTTTTTGCAACAGCATAGTTTGCAAACTTAACATTATAGCATTATGGGGGACTGAATTATTTCTTTTATCTTTTCTGTTCTTGAAGCTGGTGGCTTCATAGGGTAATCTAGAAAGTGTAAAAAACATTTAAATGTTTGATTTCTGTGGTTAGAAAATCAGAATTCTGTAATATATGAAAAGAATAAGTGGAAATTAGCAATATCCAATAGATATTTTTTGTTCTGATTAGGATTTAATTTTCTGAGTTTATCTTCACCACCACAAAATATATACAGATAGAAAGCAAAGGATAGGAAAGCCAGATGCCATGGATTTCAGCCTTGCACATTCTTAGAATTTTTGGCTGCTTGGGTTTTCTTTTCTCTGGTATAAGAATAGTCTCCATACTTTGAACCCTCCTAAAATTTCTGTGTGATTTTAAAAGGCTACAGAATTAGATTTGAGAGATCCATTTTGATGTAGTGGTTAAGATTCTGGTCTAGAAACAACCAAGAGACCTAGTACTGCCTTGGGCCTGAAAGTTGGCTGTGTGATTTGGTTGCCAGCCAACCTTCTCTCAGGCCAGATCACCTCACAAGGTGGTTGTTGTGGGGAAAATAGTAGGAAGAAGTAATACATATGTTCTCTGCTTTGAGTTACTTACAAAATAATAAAGGTAAGATAAAAATAAAATGCACATATAAATAAAAATAACAGCAAAGTCTTTGTAAAAATAACTTGCCTTGAAGTTTTTAGTCAAGTGTTCAGTTTCTGCTTGGAAGCAATAAACTTTTGGGCAAACACTCTGTGAGAGATAAAGGGATGCCAATTCCAGGGGACAAAGCACCGGGGAGATAGATCTCAATTATTAAGCTTCATTTTTGTACAGTGCTTTAACACTCCAATGTGAATACATGTAACAAATGTACAGTAGTCTGTGTTGTGATGACTTTTTTGTACTTTTGAGGCTGAGGTGGGAGGTTAACTTGTGTCATTAAATTCTCTGTGAGGACTATTATAGCTCCTATCTGCTCATATCATTTATTTTTTCCAGTTGAAATGGAATATTATAATGTCTAAATAGTATTTTTAACTGTTAGCTCATTCCAGGAGAAAACTGCGACCCAATTCTGCATCAGTTGTTAAAGAAATATGTTGGCTATGCAAGGCAATATGTTCATCCCAAGCTATCTCCAGAAGCTGCTCAGATACTCCAGAAATTCTATCTTGAGCTCAGACAACAAAGTCAAAGAGCAGATAGTACACCCATCACAACACGACAGCTAGAATCATTGATCCGCCTTACTGAGGTACTCCTTCGTTTTATAACTGTTACTAAAATTTTATAGTAGGTGTATTTTGACAGCCCAAAGTACTGGATTTTAAAACATGGAGACTATAATACAGATTTTTTCTTATGTTGACTCATATCTGGTTTATTTTAAATGACACATGTTAATGCTAACTGACATTGAAAATAGATCTAAATATTTTTGTGACTTGAGGAAAACCAATGTTTTAACCATTTTTTTGTGGAAACATATAGTAGCTATGGTACTATAAATCAATAAACTGGCATCTGATCTATACATATACACATGTATATATAATATATATTTAGACATACATGAAGATACCCGTATATATCAACATTGACTTGAAGGCACCAAAAACAAAAAAATAAGGAGGGAGTGGTCCAGATATCTTGGAGTAAGCTGTTCCATAGGAGAGAAAGTATCACTAAATAGATTCAAGCCCAGGCGTCTCTGGAGGTGGCATTCTGTCTATAGGAAAATGGCACTTCCCTCAGCAAATCTTACTGATCAGACAGATTCAAAACAGTTGCTGTGCAGCAGGGAGGCCAGTACAACAACATCACTCTCCACTTGTCCTTCAAACCTAGCCTAAAAATAGCACCTCACATCCAGTTATCTGTGGAGCAGTACCAGTTGCCTCCTGTAGTATCTCGTAGATGACAATTGTCTCTCTACCTTATTTACCTTGGAGTTATAACTGATGCAACATCTGAAATACAAATAGGCACCTCCCCAAAAAGGAAATTTTCTTCCTCCAAGTATCAGTGATTTATGCCAAGTCTGCCCTTTCATCCAAGATCAAATCATGGATGAGAATTTATTAAAGGCAGACCACTATATAAATAATAATATTTATTCTTAATTGGCAAGCACAATTCAGAAACCTTGTGATAATAACACAATAATTAAATTGAAGAACATAACTTTTTTTCAGGTCTAGTGCAAATTTCTTTCACAATCGGGGTGTTCAGTCATGGGACTTGACTTGACAAGGAATGCGAACTCAACATTATTTGTAAAAAAACATGGTTTATGGCTTAGTATTGTGTGTCAACCCAGCTAAGCAAACTGTGTCTTATTCAATGAACTATTTTTAATATGAATGTGATTCTAACCATGCCATTTGTGATCCAATTAAATATGGGAGATTTGTATATAATATTAGCATTACTACTTTTCTTTAAGGCACGATCAAGATTAGAGTTAAGAGAAAAGGCCACCAAAGAAGATGCTGAGGATGTTGTTGAAATAATGAAATACAGGTAGTACAAACTTAAGTACCACGGTAATAAAATAAAAATCTATGAGCCTGCAATATACAAAGTGAACAATATGCAAACTGATGCATTTTTCAGCAAATATAAACCAAAGTATTTTGAAAAATAATCCAAAGTAGAGTAACATGCATTCAATAAACCAAGCACAACCTGAGTAGAATTATAAAATGAATGTGTCCTTTAATTAAGCTCATTAAAACTTTCTGATTAAGGAAAAATGTAAAGAAAGTTCTCTGCTTCATTTGCAGTTGTATTTTTAATTTTACTTTCTTTCTGACTACGTACCTTTTTGTTTAATCTTTTCTCAAGTATGTTAGGAACTTACTCTGATGAGTTTGGGAAATTGGATTTTGAGCGTTCTCAGCATGGTTCTGGAATGAGCAAAAGGTCACAAGCAAAGAAATTTATTTCTGCCCTCCATCGTGTTGCAGAAAGAACTTATAACAACATTTTTGAGCTTCATCAACTCCGGCAGGTTGCTAATGAATTTGATATGAAAGTAAGTTAAAATAAATATGTAGAAAGATAAAATTAGCTATTGATGTTATTAGCTATTGATGTTAACAGTTGGAAGAGAGAGGGTTGCTTCCAGTATTTCTGGTTCTACTGATTGAAGGGACCTGGAATTCCAGCTTAACTTTTGAAATGATATTTGAGTTTGATATTTTTGAATGTAATTTGCACATTACAAAAAAATATTTTGCTGCTTAAGAATTGTTATTTTTTTGTTATTGGATGGAGGTATTGTTTAGCCTATTTAAACTGAAAGTCCTTTAAAGTTGTATTTCTGTAATATTTTACTATGTGAGCACTAGTACAAGTTATCTGCCCAGTTTTCAGTGTGTTTAATCTATTTTTCTACATTTGAACTCAAGATTTTAATTAAACTTTTTGTCTTTTAAAGTATAATATTTGAAATATCAATTGAAAAATGAAGTAGATTAAATATGACTAGGATTTATTTATTTATTTATTTTATTTTACAAATTTATATACCACCCTCTCCCGAGGAACTCAGGGCGGTGTACAGGATAAAAGCATATAAAAAATACTACATAAAAATAAAAGTTAAAATACACATTCACACACCGTTTACTTCAATCCCAAGCCTGCCGGCACAATCAGGTCTTCACTGCCTTACGGAAGGGTAGGAGACTGGATATGGTCCTAATTTCCAGGGGAAGGTTGTTCCACAGAGTCGGAGCCGCTAC
>JANHJO010005530.1:128022-138679 GCA_032468235.1 Pseudoxyrhopus heterurus | reverse complement strand
ACTCCTGGCAATTGCCTGAACTAATCTGCAGGGTTTTTTTTTTTTTTTTGCAAGGTTATGGACTGGTTTAAATTCATCCAGCTTGAAATGGCAAAATTTACTATTTTTATTAAAGAAAAAAATATAAATTTTTTTCCACATGGTGACCAGTTCTGAACTTTATGCTTGAAGTGGAAAAGAATGAAACTTTGATTTTGGGTTTTTACCGATTAGACTGATAGATCCTTTATAGAAATGGCTAGTTTATCTTATGATGAAAAAACAAAAAGTTGTGATTTGATGTTAATGCCCTATTTTACTGCAACAGGGACAGTTGGAAGTCAATGCTTTTTCTTTTTTCTAACCCTTCCTCACTTTTCTTCCCGCCCCCGCCTTTCTCCCCATTCTTTTCCTATTTTCTTTTGTATGTTGTATTTTATCTTATAACTCAATAAAAATGTTAATGAGGGGGGAAAAAAGGTCATCCAGCTGATTTGTTTTTGCCCAAGGCAGAATTATATAACTCGTGCTTTCTAGCCTGGTATCTACATCAAACTGGTACAGTTGTGGTATCCCAAACTGGTTCTCGGTTTAATTATAATGTGGTGTTTTTAAAAGACTTCGCCTCAGAGCTTAAGCTTCCACTGTACTTCTGTACTAAACACACACTAGGCGCGGGACTTATAGAGGTTACTGCACAGCCCGCAGGAACCACCACGCTGCCTTCACCAGCCACGCGGCGGTCCCTTTAATAAACGGGGCGTCTCTTGCCGTAAAGAGCAGTGGAGGCGTCGTAAAAAGCGCGTCCGGCTGGACTGTAAGGTAGAAGGTGCGCGGACGCGCGGTTGAATGGAAGAGGGGGACGGCCAGCGGCGGGGGGAGAGCAGGAGGGGAGGGGCATGTTTCAATTCTGCCCCTCCTCCTCTTCGTTGGTAGAAAGGTCTTTTCCCTCCCCCCCCCCACCAGCCCCCTGCCCCAACCAAGCCATGCTGACCGCGGCTGGGTTGGTCAAAGGCAGTGCTTGGGGGTGGGGTCTTCTGCGGAGCGCGAGCCCAGGACGGTGCTTGGGGGCCACCGTAGCAGCCGCCGCCGCCGCGAGGAGCCGAGGAGGCGGCGGTGGTGAGTCCTGGAGCAGCCCTCGAGCCGCGCTCGCGGCCTCCTCCAGCGACCTCGCGGAGTGCCGCTCGCCGTCTTCCCCGGGCGCGGGGCGACGTCTGCTACTGCGCGTGCGCCCGCCCAGCCCGAAGCATCTTCTAGGCACCGCGGCTTGGGCGCCCCCTTTCGGTTGCTCCTCCGGCGGACCCGGGCAGCCTCACTGCTCGCGCGCCGGCTGCGGGGGAGCGGCTCGGCCCGCGGGGGAGTCCTCGGAACGACCCGATGCTGGCAAAGCGGAGCAGAGCAAAGGATTCGCCGAACTGGTAGGGGCGGGCGGGGCATGCGGCTCTTTTCCCCCGGCTGCTTCTTCCCTCCGACCCCGTTGACATGATGGCTCTATTAAATGCAGGCTGTAGCGCAGGGGTCTCCAACCTTGGCAACTTTTAAGACTTGTGAACTTCAACTCCCAGAAGTCCTCAGCCAGCTTTGCCTGGAATTCGGGGAGTTGAAGTCCACAAGTCTTAAAAGTTGCCAAGGTTGGAGTCCCCTGTTCTGGAGAATGATGTGCACTTTTAATCCACTTCCATTTACCAATTGGTGGTTGGGCAGATCATATCACTGGCATGTGAAACTGCCCTCCGGTGGTTTTGCTGGATTGCCTCGCAGGCATTTAGTTACCATGCTGAGAAAGTCAGCTATATACAGGTAGTCCTCGGCTTATGACCCCAATGGAGCCCAAAACCTAGGTTGCTAAGTGAGAAATTTGTTAAGTGAGTTTGGCCCCATTTTACGACCTTTCTTGCCACAGTTGTTAAGGGAATCACTGCAGTTGTTAAGGTAGTAACACGGTTGTTAAGTGAATCTGGTTTCCCCATTGACTTTGCTGGTCAGAAGGTTGCCAAAGGGGATCGGTCACATGACCCCGGGACACTGCATTATATATTTGAATATATAATCTGCCAGAACTTCCTAAGAATGGCTAAATGTGCATAGAGTAAAGTTGTCATGTAAAAACCAGAAGACAAAGTAATGCATTAATGAATTTATTACTGGAAATGAAGCATGTAAGATGATCTAGCATTTCATGAGAAAATCTTATTTTTTGTTTTTAATCATACGGTAAATATGCAATGTCTATTGACTCAAATTCTTTTGTGCAAGTGAGAACCATATTTCAAAATAGTGGGGTGAGTTTTAAACTTTATTTTATATGTAAGATCATTATTTTATTATTTTGGAGGAACGACAAATTTTTAAATACACAACACACGCACACACACATATACACACACATTTTATTTTAAAAATTATATTCATTCATTCATTCATTCATTCATTCATTCATTCATTCATTCATCAATAGAGAGTATTAGAACCCTGAGATTTTTCTGGTAACTTTTTAAAGTTGCATCTTTTGGGGGAACAATTAGAAAAATGAATTTGCTTTTCCAAAGGAGGTGACAAGCGCCATGGAGTTTTTCTCCTCTAGAGGAGGCTGCTGAAAGTTCAGGGGCATAGCTCTTGCTGCTAAAAGTGGTCTTTATTGGAAGGGATGGAGAAGCTGCAACAGAGAGAAAAACTGAATGGAGGGGCTTTAAGAGAGTGGGTAGTTCGGAAAAGATAAGGCTGCAAGGGAGGAATAAGCAAAAGCTGCTGAGAGAAACAAGTGCAAAGAAAAGAAGCTGAAGAGGTGAGCAAAATGATGAGGAAAAAGCAGATGGGAAAAGTTATGAGAAGACAAATTGTCTCAAACCCAATAAGCAAAGCTGGCTGTATTAAAAAAGCAGCATTTATGGGATGATAGAAACAGTGTGGAAAATAAAAGATTGTTATTGACTGAATCCTCCCACTCTTGAAAAAGGGAATAAACCTTTAAGTCGGGCAAGTAATACTTATTAAGAGATTTTAAGGGAAGAAAATAAGCCGAGGAAACTGGATAAAGAGGCTTAATGTCAACAAGGAACTGAAGTGTTCAAACAGCTTACAGTTTGTTTGAAAGAAAGTAATTCCCAAAGACTTTAGCTTATGCTGTGTGCACAATTATTAGGCAAGTTGTATTTTGGAAGATTAATTTTATTATTGAACAACTACAGTGCTCTCCTCGGTCAAGCCAAAATATTAATAAATCTCAAACGTGAATATTTAAGAAAGTAAAAAGTGAGAATGTGTGCACAATTATTGAGCAACTATTAGTGTGCAGATGATTATGCAACTAAATGAAAAACAAAAAAATTGCCCATCTCATTTGTTTATTTGCATCTGTTAAAGTGAGAATAATAACTAAACAACTTCAAAAAAAAAATCAGTGACCAATATAGCCACCCTTCTTTTCAATAACAGCCAGACTTCCATTCATGGAGTCTGTCAGTTTCTTGATCTGTTGACGATCAACTTGTGCAGCAGCAACCACAGCCTCCCAGACACTGTTCAGAGCGATGTACTGTTTTCCTTCACCGTAAATCTCCTGTTTAAGAAGAGCCCACAAGTTCTCAGTAGGTCAGGTGAAGAAGGGGGCCATATCATTATGCTTTCATCTTTAAGGCCTTTACAGGCTAGCCTTTGATGCATGCAATAGAGCATTGTCCTGCATAAAAATCATGGTCTTCTTGAAAGAGTTTTTCCTATACCACTGGTTGAAGAAAATGTCTTCTAAAAACTGGCAGTAGGTTTGGAGTTGATTTTGAGTCCATCTTCAGCCCGAAAAGGTCCAGCTAGCTCACCTTTAATAATAGCCCATACGGGTACCCCACCTCCACCTTGCTGGCATCTGAGTTGAAATGGAGCTCTGTGCCCGTTATTGATCCAGCCACAGGGCTATCTATCTGGTCCATCAAGAGTCCCTCTCATCAGTTCATAAAATCTTTAAAAAATCTGTCTTCAGATATTTTTTGACCCAGTCTTGCTGTTTCATCTTATGTGTCTTGTTCAGTGGTAGTCGGGTTTCAGCCTTCCTTACTTTGGCCATGTCTCTGAGCACTGAACATCTTGTACTTCTGGGCACTGCAGGTAGGTTGCAGTTCTGGAACATGGCAGCACTAGAGGATAATGGGTTCCTGGTAACTTCACGTTTGATTCTTCTCAAATCTTTGGCAGTTAATGTGCTTCTTTTTTTCTCAACACGTTTCTTGCGTGTTCCCTCTTGACTATTTGCAACAAAACATTAGATGGTTCTATGATCACACCCCAATAGCAATTTCAAGAGTCCTGCATACCTCTGAAATACTTTTTTTTTTTTTTTACAATTTTTGACTTTTCAGCGTCAGTTAAATCTCTTTTGTGGCCCATTTTTCCTGAGGAAAAGAAGCTGCCTAATAATTATGCACACCTTGATATAGGGTGTTGATCCCCTTAGGCCACACCCTTCCTCATTACACAAATACACATCGCCTGATTTGCTTATATCCAATAAGTCTTCAGGTTTATACAGCTTGGAGATGGAAAATATGCATAAAATGATGATATGGTCAAAATACTCAACTTGCCTAATAATTGTGTATATTCCTGAGGAAGATCCCTACATCCTTCTGTCAACTGTTGAGTGAGTTGTTAAAAATGGAACTTAAAAGAATTTGTTTGAAATTCAAATTTGTTCAAAGTTTGTTCAAAGTTCGATTAAAAAGGGACCTATAGGGAAGGAGCTCTTTCGTATAGTGTCTTGAAAAACCCTGAATATTTAAACGACTAAAATGGGATCTGATTATTTCAGAAGAAAGGAGGAAATTTTATGTGGCATTTGGCACATGAGAGATACACTTGTTAAAGAAACAATTAGATGGAATCAAGATATATAGCCTGGAGGAAATAATAGAATTTGGCTCAATTTTATTTTCTGTTTCTCTCTGAGTTGAAAATAGAAGATAGCAGCCAAATAGAGTAATGGGATCAGAGAGGAGTTGCCTTCAAATATGGCAGGTCTGAGATAAATCCTTTAGTCTTGGATACACACAGTGAAGTACCATTTGTGTTGAAAAGTTAGAAAACCCACAAAACTTTCAGGGAAAGGATGTAGAGATAGCATGTTATATAATTGTTGGGAAAATGGTCACGTGAAAACTGTTATTTCAAGAAATCAATGCTTGATTTAAAAAAAAGCAATGTTGCAAATGATTAGTCACAAATATGTTAAATGAAGGGGTGTATTGATGCGGATTCTTTTTTTTATATCACAGTTAAGTTATATGGCAAGGTAGCTTGTGATTGTTGGTAACTAAAAATTTAGGATTGGTGGATGCAGGCATGTTTAATGGACTCTGCATGTTTAATGTATTTAATTGCTACATTGGAATGTATGTATTTACAGTATCATAAACTCAGTATCATAAAGTATCATAAATTCTATCTACAGTATCATAAACACAGAATTGGTGTGGGTGAGGGAAACATGGTCTCTAGCCAGTATGTTAAAGCAGAAGGTTAGGAAGTCAAGATCCTTTTAGATTACCAGCGAGAAAAGAATCTCAGTGGAGTAGACATGAGAAGGGTTTTTTTGAAGTAGGCATAACCATCCCAAAGAGATCTATGTGCTGCTTTGCTCTGAACATTTGAGAATTTCAGAGGAGTTGATTTCTGTGTACTGTAGCTATACCCTTTTATTAATCTGAAAATCCATCCATTTGCTGTTTAGTAGAAGAATTTAATTTTGCCCTTTGATGTAAGAATCCCCAAAGAGATTTGCAACAATGCAAAAACAAATTAACCTTTTTCAATTGGTCAATGTCATGGCCCCATTTTGTTGCTTTTAGAGTTTCAGAGTGTAGGAATTTGTGTGTTTTTCTGGCTATGATGGGGAAGTGAGTCCCCATAGTTCTTAAGTGGAAGAGATGGGAACAACTGGTTATCAGAGCTGAGCCTCCTTTTTGGAAGTCTTTCTTTGTGGTTAAGGAAATTCTTAGAAAAGATACATACATTCCAATGCAGCAATTAAATACATTAAACATGCAGAGTTTACGTCTTACCTTCCATAATATCAAAGTACATTAAGTTCAGATTATTTATTATATTTGTTTTGTAATAATTTTTTTCTATGCTATTTTTTTTTGTTCTAGTATGAAAACCCTTGGACTGTCCCTAATCTACTTTCAATGGCAAGGATTGGTTTGGCACCTATTTTGGGCTATTTGATTATTGAAGAAGATTTTAATGTAGCACTGGGTGTGTTTGCCCTGGCTGGAGTAACAGATCTGGTAAGTCCTTTATGTATATATTTTAAATGTTGTGTGGAAATGAGACTTTTTTTCCCTTCAAAAGTGAGTTCAGAAATATTTTCAAATTCTGATCCTTAGTTCTTGAATATGCTTTTATAATTAGCTAGTGCTATGTGTATTTTCAGGAGCTCTTTGAGGAAAAAAAAGTTGGATATAAATCTGACAGAAATGTACTGTAAATGTTTGGTTTCTTTCCCATATTATTTGTCTAACTTGCATTTTCAGTTGGATGGCTTTATTGCACGAAACTGGGCCAACCAGAAATCTGCCTTGGGAAGTGCCTTGGACCCTCTGGCTGATAAAATCCTTATCAGTATCCTATATATTAGCCTGACATGTGCAAATCTTATTCCAGGTAAGCAAAGAAGCTGTCTTTTAAATGATTCTTCCTGTTGAATGATCTTAAAATAATGGATCGTTAAATATTAGAAGCAAATCTCTTTCACTTTATTGGCATAGTTCAATATCTCAGTATATTGATATCATAGTTATAGTATTCAACCTTCATATAACAGTGTAAACAAATCCAATGGAAAAATGCCAGAAACTAAATGCATTATTCAGTTACAGCAACCACTGTAATTTATCTGTGTTATATTTGTGGTAATGAGTAGGTAGACCAGAGGTCTCCAAACTTGGCAACTTTAAGACTTGTGGACTTCAACTCCCAGAATTCTCCAGCCAGCTCTGGGAGTTGAAGTCCACAAGTCTTAAAGTTGCCAAGTTTGGGGACTCCTGAGGTAGATGGTAGAATTAAATAACAGTGATTTAGACTAGTCTTTTGCAGCAATCCATATGGACATGCTGTGAATTGGGATTATTTTTATGTAGTCTCAATATGACAGCCAGTTTGCTGCAATGGTTGAGGAACCAGGCTAGAAATCTCCAGACCGTGAACTGAAGTCCCACTTTAGGCACAAAGCCATCTGGATGATCTTTGGCCACTTGCTCTTAGCCCTAGAAAGAAGGCAATGGCAAACTATTTCTGAAAATGTTGCTAAGAAAACTGCAGGAACTACAAGTGTCAGGAGTGAAATTTAGATATATTTAAGAAGACTTTCACTATTTGTTTTTCAGTCCCTCTTACGTCAATGATAATTCTAAGGGACATTACATTAATTGCTGCTGTTTTCTATGTTCGATACAAAACTCTTCCTCCACCGGTAAGTATCCTGCCATGTGTTAATATCCGTTTGATATGATGTGTAAAAATTGTTCTAAAAGAGTCAAACATTTGAGCCTATTTTGACTACCTTTCCTGAAGCTGCGTGAACCCCAATCCCATTTTATACTCTGATTATCTACAGAATAAGTCAGATATATGCATAAGAATTGCACAGTTAAACATCAGCATAAAGATGTAGAATAAATATGCTGTGCTGCTAAAAACATCAGTTCGATTTTATCAGTTCGTAAATTTAGTAAAGGCGTTGTTTTCACCGTGTTTATTAAAAGCAAGATTATTTTTTTTGTTTCTCACAGAAGACATTAAGTAGATATTTCAATCCATGTTACGTCACTGCTCAGTTAAAGCCAACGTTCATCAGCAAGGTAAGAACGACAGTAAGTCATTGTTGTGTCCATCTGACAAACTGAATATTGCCTTGCAACACCATTGTTTTGTTGCTTTCATTGTCTTTCATGACTTACCCTGGTAGTCCTCACTTAACGACCATGTTGCTTGAAGTTACGATGGCACTAAAAAAATGGACTTACGATTGGTCCTTGCACTTAAATCTGTCCCAGTGCCCCTACAGTCACACAATCAAAATCCAGGCATCTGGCACCTACCACATATTTATAATGGTTACAATATTCCACCCTCCCCCTCCACCCCATATCTATGCCCTTTTGGCCGCCCTGTTGGAAGGGTGGTAAGTAGATGGTAGTACAGGTAATCCTCGACTTACAACAGTTCATTTAATGACCGTTCAAAGTGACAACAGTACTGAAAAAAGTGACTTATGACCGTTTTTCACAGTTAACGACCTTTGCAGCATCCCCATGGTCGTGTGGTCAAAATTTGGGTGCTTAGCAACTGGTTCATATTTATGACGGTTGCAGTGTCCCAAGGTCATGTGATCGCCTTTTGTGACCTTCTAACAAACAAAATGGGGAAACAAGATTCACTTAATAGCCAGATTACTAACTTATCAACTGCAGTGATTCACTTACCGTATTTTTCGGAGTATAAGACACACTTTTTCCACCCTCAAAAGTGGATGGAAATGTCTGTGTGTCTTATACAGTGAATGTTGCTGAAAATGGGGCGTGCGGAGGCAGCACTAGGCGATGGCAATCCCTGCAGCCTAAAACAGCTGATTGTCAGAAGGCCAATCCTACCAACAATCAGCTGCTTGTGCTAATCAGGCTGTGCTGAGCTGACCAGGCTGTTTGCTGTTTGCTGTAAGGAGACAAATTGTTGGGCAGATTTTTCCCCCTTGTTTTCCTCCCCAAAATTTAGGTGCGTCTTATACTTCAGAGCATCTTATACTCCGAAAACAATGGTATTCTTTAAACCTGCATATAAATAGGTCTGATATTTTATGAAAAATATTTTCCCTTTATTTTCTTAAAAAAAGTTATAAACTTGTTCCCATAACATATTCTTATTATATCTATTAAATTGATTTTCAAAAAAATTGAGTTGCAGCTATCTGGCAGTCAGGTTGTGGTCTTCTAGAGATAATTTGCAAAGGGGCTTATTAATGGCATTTCACTTCCAATGACTTTTGGCATATTTCTTTTGATACTCACACTAACCTCTAGATTTTCTTGACTGGGATCTTCTACTGTTAGACTTGGTCACATGGGCTAATGAAAAAGACAATGCTAGTTATTTTAAATTAGGAAGAATCTAGTTTAGAATGGATAACTTGCCCACAAATGCTATGCACCCATATAGAAACCATGTCAACCAGGGCCATCTTAATAGCATTATGGTCCCCAGGCAAAGCAGGGTTCTGGGGCCCCTATGACAACTACTCACAGGAATAAAAATGTTAATGGTAGATAAAATTAAACATATATTTGCACAATATATGTATAATATATTTATATGATACAAGGTGCATTAAAGGGTTAATATACACAGATTAGTACGGGGCCCCTATACTTGTGAGGCCCACAGGCAAGTGCCCATCAGGCCCATGCATTAAGACAGTCCTGATGTCAACACAGTTCCTGTTGAGTGTTTGTCGATGGTTCGTGATTAACAATTAATTCCATAGTCAAAGAAAACACGAGAGTCAAATGTTAATGTAAAAACAATAACTTGTAAAAATAAAATAAAGAGTACAAAACTAATACTGGCTACATAATTAATAAAATAATCATAGACAGGCAAGTGCGTGTCTGTACAGATTGAAAGTCAGGAACAAAAGGGAAGAGTGTAAGTTAAGTTTCACTTTCCTTACATGTGTAAGTACATCCCACATTCCTTAGATAAGGTGTCAAGGCGGAGACAGTTCTTCTGCCTAGAGACAGTGGTTAACACATTGATAGCTAGCCAACAATTTGGTGACAGTTCCTATGAAGATCTGTATCCAATGAATGAACCTGTAGAGCCAGGTAGAATCATTTCAGTCCCTAGATGAAGAAAATCATTCATGTCAATATGTGGGAATAAGATTATTAACTATACGAATGATGCTGTATGGAAGAGAGAGAGAATCCAACTTATTGAGTAGTGACAATTACTAGTCTGAATAATTGCTTTTTAACCTAACTATGCTTTCTCAGTATACCTGCGGATACACTGAGGCTACAACTTCTAATATTCCAGGTCAGCACAACCATTAGCTGAGGATGCTAGTCATCATAGTCTCAACACATCCAACAATATGGATGAGATATTTCCCCCCCAAGACTAATTTTCATTTGCAGGATGCAGTGAAGAAGGGGATGGGGAAAGGAACAGCTGGTGTAGCTATTTTTTTTAAAAAAAAAGACTATTGTTACAACACACTGAATGGAATATTTTTAATTTGCCAAAAAGTCTTTAACTGCTGCTGCACTAATCAAGATTTCAGTGCTAAACACAGCTATCGGGAGCAAGTCTCACTGAACTCTAGTCCCAATATTGAAGGCAAAAGGCACCATCCTTGATGCAAGTGTTTAAATGTCTGCAGTGAACTATGCTGGCCTTTTTTTGTGAATAAATATTCAAAGAACCTCTCACATTGTTGCATTCATAGAAGAAAAGAAATGAAGACACACAGGCAGAAGAGTGCCTGATAAAAGAATTCAGAATGTTATATATATATATATATATATCGTATATACTCGAGTATAAGCCAAGGCCCTAATTTTACCCAGGAAAACCGGGTAAAATTATTGACCCGAGTATAAGCCGATCAGCAATTTAGGTCTAAGGTAAT
>JANHJO010005528.1:79697-94434 GCA_032468235.1 Pseudoxyrhopus heterurus | reverse complement strand
CCTGAGCCCTGATTTTGGCAACAATTAAATTAGTTAAAAATGTTTTCCCTGTGCCCCCAGAAGCATCAAGAAATGTCGTCTCTGTGTGACGCACATAATGTCGGTCTCGTAGTGGTGCAGGCAGGACCTGTTACAAACGCCCCCTTGTGGAGTATTGTGAAGCCATTACTATGGCATCTCCACTGCACTGTAGGCTGTATCTTCATAGAACACACACCCCAAGGGGTCAAAACACACATCCCAAAGGGGTTAGGGGTGTCTTACCCCCACAGTATTTGTTTCCATAGAGTAAGTCATCTGTGTACCAAGTTTGGTTGAAATTGCTCAAGGCGTTCCATATTTATTCTGGAACATACACACACACACACACACACACACACACACACACACATCCATTTATATGTATATAGACAATAAGGTTGCAGATGTAAATAGTATAACTGGGAAAAAAGTGAAAATATGGATTGATTGGTTTACATATCGAGTGGCTGTGCTACTTGTTTATCGTGTGTGTTAAGATTGCATCTCTGTCTGACAATAGGAAGAAAGCTATTACTGTTCCCCTATTCAAAGGTCAAGATAATAAGATTGAATGGAAACACTATAGATATAGTAGACACACATAGAAAGGTGTTCATTTCAGTTCTCCAAAGGTCACAGAGAGACAACGTGATACCAGATTTGTCTGCTACCGGAACAGCAGACACATAGAAGCCGTTCCTCCTGGCCATTATTTTTCCTATGGGTGGAAGAAAATAGTACAATTCTTTAAGCCCTGAGACACTAGAAATAGGGCTTGTGTTTATTAATTACAGATTAGTCACTGGAATACTATCATAATGGCTTCGTTCAGTTTTCTACAGTAAATGAAGCTCTTGATATTCCTGAATACCTGCTTATGTATTTCCACTCCAGCTTGCTTAGAGAATTCTAACAAAAAGTCTTTGTCAGAATTCTGTCAAAAAGGTACAAGCATAAAATCCAAGAAATGCAGGGTACTTTTATGCCTGATGGGGATTGTACAGACAATTTTTTTTGTTCCTTCCTTCAGCAAGCTGATTGATAAATGTATGAATGTGAGAAGAAATATTTGCTTTATCTTTGTTGATTCAGAGAAAGTGCATGCTTAAATGAATCAGCTTGAATAATGGAATGTTTTGCTTCCTGAGTGCAGTAAGAGCAATATGATGGAAATAAAGCATGTATGAGAATAAACAACTTTCTTAGCAAACGGTTCAACAGCAAGAGGAAATAAGTGAAGGATATGTAACATCCACATGGTTGTCTAATAATAAGGAATACATATGTCCTGTGTCGGTTGGAGAGGTAAAAGTATGCAGATGATATTTTTGTATGCCGGTGATGCTGTGCTCTTGGCTGAGAAACCTGAATGATTTGCAACAAATGTTAGACAGATTGTATTTTGTATTGAAGTGTAGCTGAACATTAATACTGTATATCAAAGACCAAGATAGTTGTGTTTGACAGGGAAAACAGAGTCAACACGTTTGCCAAGAAAAATGGTAAAAAAAAAAATCTAGAATAAGTAGATGAATCTATGTGCCCCTAAAGAATGTTTACTAAAGATGAAATAACATATGGAGAAATTTTAATTCTGGTAGAAAGATGATGGGTATTATGTGGTCTAATGCAGGGATTAAATCTTTATTGAAAGAAATGAAACAAAACTATGTATAAGAATCTGCTTCTTCCCACTTTATTATATGGGACTGAGTTGGGGATGTCAGCTAGGCATAGGAATAAGTTATCCACCCTCTTATTTATGTTGTTAATTGGAAACATATTAAGACAAATGATAAAAGCATTACAACTGAGTTGTAGAGGCCTAGAATGTCCATGAGGCCTAGATTTGTAACCATATCTTTTCTGCATCATATTTTCCATTCAGAAATAATTTTTGTTGTGCTCTAATAAGGTGTTACTTAATCAACTTTGTCTCATGCTCTTTTTTAATATGACTTCTTATAAATAATTCCATGTCATCTTCTCATCTCGATTGAGTAGCAAGGTACTCTATATCTGCATTTTTACCGTTAGGGCACATCCACACATCCATCTAGCTTTAGCTAAAAACACTCTTCCAAACTATTCTTTAAGGATACATTCTCATGAGTGTAGATAACTTCGGATTTCTCTCATCTGAACGTCTTTTCCATCTGCTTCTAAGAGGAGCTTCATTGGTCACAAGCAAACTAAAGTGGCACAATAGCTGGAACCTTGTTTCAGCTGGTGTGAGTATGCCAACTCCCCTAAGGGGGCTAATGGATGTGGCTGGCAGGCAGATCGTCTATGCCATCTTCAGGCCATGTATTAGTCAACAATACAATTACTTCTAGCGATTTTGGTGTCTTTGAATTCATATTTATTCTTCTCAGCCATATCCTCATATATAGCACTGAAATTGCCAGAAGTAATGTTATTCCAAATAAATGGAAGTTCAAACTGTCAAAAAAGGGGTCTGAGAAGGAAGAATGAATATGACTTCAAAGATACTGAAATTGGCAGAAATAATTTTATATTTAGCACTATATATGATTAGTATTATATTTGTGCTGGATATCAAAACCTTGGCAACTGTTTACAACCAAAAGTAAGGTTTTCATAAAGTCTTTTTTAATTAGATTAATGGGTAGGGAAATGGGCAAATAGATACATTTAGCACCTAATTTAACTCTAGATAAATTGGACAGAATTTTTTTTTACTTCTTGCCTGCCAGACATAGATGCAGTAAATCATAACTGTTTTCCCAATAAAGCAGGGATGTAAAGATATTCTGACATTTAAAATCCTCCAAACCCTTAAGAATCATTTTCCTTTTTTTCTAGTTGTATAGATATTGGTTTGAGGTGCCTTTTTTTCCTCTTAAACTGCCTCAGATTAAAAATTATTATTTTTTTAAAAAAATGGCCTTTTACTCCTCTTACACTAACAACTTTCCTCTCCCAGAGCCATTATTATGGCATTAAAAGCAGAAGATACTGAAAAATGATTCTTAGCATTTATATTGACGAACCATATTCATTTCCACTTTACGTTGATTATTTTTTGTTTGCATTTTTTTTTCTTTTGGGGGGGTATGCCTGTATGCTTTTGACTAGATCTTGACTCTTGGTGATATTTTCAGAACTTGTTTGCCATTGCTTCTTTCCTAGGGCTAAGAAGGAGTGACTGGCCTCAAATCACCCAGCTGGCTTCATGCCTACAACAGGATTAGAATTTACTTATCTTCTAGTTTCTAGCATGCTACTTTTAATCATTTCTCTATTATATTGTATCCTGCCTAAATGCTAGGTTTTACAATTAAATAAATAGTAATTAGAACAGGACCTTTTTCTACCATTTACTTCCAATCTATTGAAAACTTGTCAAATTCTTTGGTTAATGATTATGAGTTTCATTTATCACCTGTGACCAACATCAGTTCTGATGTGCATGAGTGTTTGTGTGTGTAATATTATGTATGTATATATAAATATATTTATGCACATACATACATAATATTACACACACAAACACATATATATCTGTGAGTGTGTGTGTCTAATATTATATAATATAATATATATATTACACATACACACATGTGTGTGTGTGTGTGTGTCCCAGTGTGTGTGTGTGTGTGTGATATTATTGTTACTTCCCTTTCTTTCTCCTTGCTGGCTCCTCCCTTCCAGCTTCTGCCAGCAGAATGACTCCCACAGAGTCTGTCAGAAGGTAGATCCTTTTTCAGATGGCAAATGGCATTTCCTGGGAAAGATTGTGAGTCATATGAGTTAATCAGATGAAGGAGCTGAAAGGAACAGCAGAGCAAATATTAATTATAATAAAATTACATTTGTTGGCTCTTTGCATGCAATTATGCTAACTGAACTGTTGGCATAATGCAATAAAGATGTCTGCAGAATTGGATTTCTATAAAAAGTGGCAGTTAACTCAGTCAGTGACCAGTTCTAATCCAAAAAGCATTTGTGGTGGAAGTGTTAGATCAGTCTTAGATGTGACTTCAGCTGTCTAAGTGTTTTTCCCCACGACCATATTACAATGTTACCCATCCATCTTGAATTGAATTGGCAAAAACTATATAGGCATAAAATTTGCTGTTCACGTTGATGATTCTACTCCATCTTTATTGCCTTGGTTCCCAGTCTCTGCCAATCTGCTGACTTCCCTCCAAAATACTGGAATGCAAATACTAACAGATTTTGCAACTCTTAAGGCTGCCCTTGGACGTTGACAGAATAAGAAGGAAATGCTATTCTGATTCAATTCAGCTAAACAGTGACTCAATGCTGCCTCAATCATGGTCTGGGGACAAAATGAAAATGAAAATAAAATGACAAAATGAAAATAAAATCATGGAGGCATTGGTGAAAAATCATTTTGCCCAATAATGATTATACAATAGCTAACTGGCCTAAGAATACTGGGTGGTTAAAGGAGAATGATTCCTTTTTGGTAAACGTTTAAGATGAGGAAAGAATAGAGCTATTAGGAAATGCACAGAAAGTCAGATCTTACTACAGAACCTCTATGATGGACAGCCTGCCTTTCTGTAGACACTACATGAAATCAAGATTCTACGTAATTCCCATTTCATCCAGGATCAGGAATGCAGGTTTTGCTCTTAATGAAACAATAATATCCAAAACTACAGTAATATCCCTGTGATATGCATAACAACCGTTAACTTATATTGTCAAAAGAAATGTAATGAGGAACATGGTCAGGATGGATTCTGCCTGCTGACAATTCATTAATTTGTGGATAAGAATACTGACCTGTCTTGTATCTTTGAAATCTGTTTGGGCATGGGGTGGGGTGGGGTTCCCCACTCTGAAATATGCCCTCTGGGGTTTCATTGGAACTCCATGGCAGGGATGGGGGCCCAATTGCAACTCCATGGCAGGGATGGGGGAGTGGCTGTTGTCTTTCGTGAGTCTCTAATGGCCACTGGGGGCTCTGTCTCAGACATTGCCAGATGTGAGGCCCTTTTTGTGAGGTTGGACCATAGGGATCCGTGGGGATGATGGCTTACTTACCTTCCTCCCAGTTATGTAAAAGCATCACTGTCCATGTTCCTGGATTCTGTGTGGACTGACACTGAAGTTTGCCAGTTTTATGATTCTAGGGTTGCTGCTTTCTCTCAATCTGGGCTCTGACGTAGGACAGGAATTCATGGACACCATGACAGCCATGGATCTGGCCAACTTGCCCATGACTCTACTCATATTGTATAATATTTTTGCCTCCAGGCAGTGGTAACATGATCTGGGTTTAGGGGAGACTGCCATCAGGCCTCTATTATGGACATATCTTGGCCCTGACTCAAGACTGGCAAGATAGAGTGCTATGGGTTGTTACCCACTCCAGGCCCAGATGGTACTTCATATTTGACCTTAGATGAGGTAGCACTTCCATGGACAGAGCTAGTGTGGAATTTGGGGATTCTCCTGGATCCCTGGCTCCTGCTTTGAGGATCAGATGGCAGCCGTGGCTAGAGGGGATTTGCACAAATTTGTCTGGTGCACCAGTTGAGCCCTTGCTTACAGTTACTCATGCTTTGGTCATCTCTCATAGGATTACTGCAAAGGTGCAAGGGAGTTGCCCTTGAGGACCACTTGGAAGCTATAACTGGCCCAGAATGCAGGAACATGCACAGTGATGGGTGCCCCTAGGTTTACCCATATAACACTCTGCTGTGCAAGCTGCACTGCCTCCCAGTTTCATTCCGGGTGCAATTCAAGGCATTGATTATTACCTTTAAAGCTCTATAATAGGGCTGTCAAACTCCCAGCCCATGGGCCGGATGCATCACATGCTGGCCACGCCCACGCCTGGTTTAGTGAAGGGGGGGAAAGTCCTGATACGTCAGGTGATGCCACCATGACAACGTGAGTTTGACACCCCTGCTCTATAAGGAACAGGGTCAAATTATCTGAGGGACTGCCTCTCCCTAAGGACAGCTACCCATCCTACCAGATCCAATAGGGTGGGAATGCTCCTGTTTAATGCTTCCCTTAAACAATGCCATCTCACAAGACCTAGGAAGCCCCTGTCCTATGAAGTCCTATAAGATCCTTTCCTTTGAAATTTACCTCTACCCTCCTAGTCTTCCATAAAGCACTTAAGTCCTGGTTTTTCCCCTAAACACTGGAATGGGATGAAGCAGATGAGAGGACTTAATGAGGATGTTGGAAGTTTAACTTCAGTGCCATGTTTTCAGCATTAATGGTTTAGATTTATGTTATACTTTTTTAAAACTAATGTTGTTTTAATTGTTGACTGGAAGCTGCCCAGAGTTTAGCATAAGATGGGCAGCCATATACATGTAAGAAAGAAAAGGGAGGGAGAGAGACAGGAGGCCAGATGAGAAACCAGGTTAGAGAGGAATCAAAGGAGAGAACAGCACAGTGGAAAAAGGAAGAGCAAAAACACCCTTGAAAGCAATTAGCCCAGCTACTTTGAAAAAGTGAGTGCCTTCTCAGCAGATAAGCAGAATATACATCACAAAGAAATAAAAAACACAACCAGACAGTTCACTGCCCCTGACTGACATGCTCCTGTGCCTTCACTCATGTGCCTCTTTGCTTTTGCTTTTTCTATTTGTCGGCTCAAATGGTCTTTCTCACTTCTAATTAACAGAGGTCAGTTCTTTATTTAATCATTGTTCATGGCCACCCAACTTGCAAATTAAGAATTCTTCGGATTACATCCCCCCCACAAGATCTGGGGTGTGGATGTTTCTAATATCCTGTGCAATGAGGGTTGACATGCATGACTCATTTAACTTCTCTGCAATTTCCTTCACTGCCTTTGGTCTTCTTTTGCTCAACTAACAAAACCATTTAATTTCCACAGAGCAGAAAGACCCATTATATTCTTCATTACTGTGCTTCTTCCCAGTCTCTCCATTTGACTATTTATTGCTATGTAACAATATATTATATAGATATAGATATCTCCAGCCTTCCTGCAGATCCATTGCAAGCTTGAAGGCCATCTTCCACGTTTCCTTCCACCATTAACCTCTTTCCAACTTATTGCGGGAAAAAAGTTAATGTGCTAGGTCCCACTCCATTGCACACAGAGATGCCATTAAGCAGGAGCAACACAAATGAAAAATTTCCTTCTTTATTGTGTTAGACTGTTGTCTTGTAAATTATTGAGATATGTTTTGTCTAGATATTTGTCTGGGACACAATGTTCATGCTTTTTCCCAGAAATTAAATGGCACATCTTTTTATTATTATGACGTCTTTAGCAACAAAATTGGAATTAAGAAAATACATAGAAAACAAATAATAAGTAATTTAATTGCATAGACCTACAATTACTTATTTATTACTTCTCAGCACTTTATTGGGATTGAGGTTGGGAATAAAGTATAAAACTTCCTCTCCTAAATATTGGTTTACGTTTGAAGGCCTTGATATAACAAAATATGCTCTTACATGTCCTAAGTTCATTAAAAAAAAGCTACGTGGAGTTTTACAGTTTCATCTAAAGCATCTTCATCTCCTCCCCCGTGTGAACTGCACATGGCTGTATTATAAACTGGTAGAAGCTGAAGTAGAGCACATCCGACTCAACACACACAATCTTTCTTTTTGCTGCAACCTTGGCCTTCAACCGCTCTCACATTCCACATAGACCCTGGAAGTTCACTGAGCACAAATGCTTCGTTTGCCATTTGTGATGATGTCATGTTACGCTAGGATGTTAAATTCATCTCCTCCTTCATTTCCAGGGTGTTCTCCTGTATGTATAATCTGATGCCCTTTTTATGGGTGGTCCCATTTCGTGTTCAGACCAATAAGTATGAGATCATCCAGTTTGAATGTTAATAGGAAGAGGCTGGATCAGATTAGTATCTTCTGGCTACGGTATTGGAAAAAAGGCATCATGTGTCTAAGAAAGTTTATGCCACCAAGAAAAGGCATACTAAGTAATAACATTTCAAAGTTATATTATGTTTTTCCTGGGACCGGGAAAATCTGTTAGAGAACGATTTTTACCAGGTAGTATTAGGTTCAGGCAATATGTAATTATGTGATGCGTTTTCTAATCTTAATAAAAGCTTTCCTTGAATAAATCTCCTTAATTAACTGTTGCCTCAGAAGTACTTATGTTAATGTACTTAGACCTATGAAGCACAGTTAAGATGCCTGTTGCTGTTCTCCTTATAGTAGCACGCTCACATTTTTGAGCAGCGAAATTGCTTTCTACTCCCACTGAATATATATTTTTTCTCCCTGTAGGTCAGATTAAGTTTTCTAAAATTAATCTTAAAATACTTACAGTTGTTTAAGCAACTCTGTACATTAGCCATGCTCTATTTTGCAAGATATGGTAGATATTGAGAAGGAGTGCCAGATAGTTATTATTAACTCTGATAGCTCCATAGAAGTCCTGATGCTGAGAGGCAATCTGGTGGTGGTGGGGCTGTTGTGGGTCCCCATATGGGGTCAGGCACTGCTTTAATGTTTGGCTTACTACTTTTGTTAAAGAATCTGGTAAGCCCTATGGGAGGCAGCTGTGTTTTGCCGGTCTCAGATGCGGCTTGGTAGAAATAAAGACAGAGTCCAGGTATTTGCCTCAATAAGCTATACACATTTTTTCAGCTGAATAAAGATGGGTCCCTGCAATAAGTTGGAAAGCAAGAGGGAACCCTGTAACACTCATATGTATATGCTTGCTAAGTTGTTCACTTCATTATACAGAGAAGCTGGCACTCTATAGATAAGATAAAGAAGCACAGAAATAGTCAACCACCTCCCTTGATGGCATTCCAAGGACATTGGATGGTACTTCGAGGATATTGGGTGCTTCCTGTGGAAATTTCCATGTCCCTGAAGGCCTGCTGAGGTAACAGTGCCAACTGCACCTAGGTTCCCTAAAGGCTGTCATTAGAATTATTAGGTTCCTGATCAACAGCTGGACTGGGTGCAACTTGGTTTGTTCCAATACATACAATTGTGCTTTTACATTGCCTCTCTTAATCTCTCCAAGTGACTTTTTGACAGCTGAGAATTACATGAATAGATTCCAGGAGAGGACTGCTGTGCTAGTGTATTGCAATAGCTTGTAACTTTGATTCTTGGCTACTTGCTTTTCCAATATGTTGAGGTGAGAGGGGAGTTGTTAACCAGCTGCTCTTCATCAGCAGCATGTTCCTGGGCTTTCTTTAATTCCAGGACATATTTCTTCCAGATGTTTAGTGATATCTACAATATAAATCATGTGAAGCTGGTTAAGAAATATAGGATACACACCTGTTAAATCTTAAAGCCTATAAGCGATGTAAATTATGAGTATTGACTTCAAGGGACAAATCATTTTAACATCTACCTAAAATTGAAATTTATTTTAAGCCACTTCATGGGAAAGAGTATTTTTCTCTGGCAGACATACATGAATACATATATTTATCAATTACATTTGTATAATGCTGACTATTTATAATGCTGAATTTCCTGATGTTTATAAAAAATCAACAGTTAAAACATCAACAATAATACAGTTACAAGTTAAAATATCTATGGTATACATTGAGTAATTTATAATTATAAATGTCATAATCTTAATTATCTTGATTATTGTCATCTAATACAGCAAAATAATAAGAAAATAATTGCAATAACAATTATTGATGGTGAGTAATTAGCTTCCAATTGTGCTTCAGATGAGTTCTGGTTTTTTACTGTCTCCTGGAATGTTGTTAAACAAGGGATAAATCTAATTTCTGGGAATTGGAACCATAACAAAAAAAATGGTGCTTGATCCTTCTTACTTCATGAAAGTAGAAAACACAGAACATAGAATAATAGGGTTGGAAGGGATCTTGGAGGTCTTCTAGTTCAACCCCCTGCCCATGGTTGGAGATCCTATACCATTCCAGATAAATGGCTGTTCAGTCTCTTCTTGAACTTCCAGTGATGGAGCACTCACAACTTCTGGAGGCAAGCCATTTCGCTAATTAATTGTTCTCACTGTCAGGAAATTTCTTCTTAGTTCTAGGTTGGATCTCTCTTTAATAATCTTCCATCTGTTATTTCTTGTCCTGCCCTCAGGTGCTTTGGAGTCCCTCAAATACTGGAAGAATACTATCATATCACTCCTAATCTCTCTTTTTCTTAGATTAGACATACCTAGTTCCCTCAGTCATTCATCATATAGTTTAGCCTCTAGACCCCTTATTATTTTTGTTGCTCTTCTCTGCACTCTTTCTAATGTAGAAAGTCAGCACTTACCCCCTCCTAGGAGAATGAAATATTTTGAGGAATATTAAAAAAGACAGATTATATTTCCCTAAATGAGAAATGGAGGAATATGTTTTTAGAGGCAGAAAGCAGCCCCCACCTTTTCTTAATAGCCCACAGCAGATGTCAGCACTTACAAGATAAACAGCTTATTGAAAAAAGAAAAGTATCTCGATAGCTGTATTCATAAGCAAATACCCTCACCCAAATTGTGGTGTCAGAAGATACGTTATTATAGTGGACATACAAGAAGGTTTTCAGCAGGAAACAGGAAGAATTTGAGTTTTGGTGAGAGATAGTCTTTGTACAGCAAATGAAACCAAAATGAGATTGTTTTGTGTTCAATGTTAACAAGGAAGGATAAAGTGTGATATACTTCAGTTGCTGTAAATATGAAAGCGAGCGAAAATGCTTGTTTCAATGGACTCTTACATCCTAAAATATTGGAAAATTGTTTTAATTGTGAGATTGGATGACTTGGATGATAGAAAAGCTCATCACCTAGAAGTCTCCTGAAATCCCAATTCACTGAGGACTTTACACAGGTGGAATGAATAGCTAGCTGGCTGCAATATTTCTTTGGCTGAAATCTACAATTTCTAAGTGACAAATTGCATCAGCTTTAATCCTCTTAAAAAGTGCATGTTGCCAGGGCTGATTAAAGGGGCAAATCACTGGTGAAATGCTGGGCTCATTCTATTCAGCTACTCAACTTTCTGTTCAACAGATGATACAAATGATCCAAATAATTATCTTTTTTTAATGTTGCCAAGGCCTGTAGTGAAATAGTGTGTTTGCGTGTACATGTCATGAAATAATATGCAAATAATGTCCTATGACTGCTTATGGTAAAACTTATGAATGAAAAAATATCATCTTGTATAGCAGGAATCATATATACAAATCATAATTGAAGCCATAAAAAAGGACAACAGATCCAAACAAAGGTGACAGTAGAGAATCCTTACTTGAAGTGTATTTTTGTTGGAGGCTAATTTGCACCTGTATTTTTCAGAATTAGAATTCCCTTTTTGCTATATCAGTATTTCTTCTGAACAGTTGAGCAATTGATTATATATCCAGCAACTTAGTTTAAATTTAGCTGGATTTTGCAATTTGTAGGCATGCTTCAGGTAACAGAATTATCCAATTGATGTATCTCTCTGTTCTGCAATACAGAACAAAGGGAAACACATTCATTTGCCAATGCAATGAAGAACAGCACTATGTTGTCTGCAGATGGAAAATGATACACCAGAGTCTCTGGAGCTACAGTAGTTAAAGGGGTTCCATTTCACCACGGCTTCTTTCATCTATGGAGATCAAAAGCTGTGCTGTAAACTGAATTACCCCAAACATGTAGCAACCTATAGAAACTATTCTGTATGATGTTTTAATGGCTTGTGCATGACACCCTGCAAATTTCTTTTCCTCGGTTGTTGGAGGGACGAGTGAAAAAAAAATCAATAATACGTAAAAGAGAAATATTGATTTTTACTGGAAATGACTTCTTCCTTCTCCAAAGTATCATAGGTTGTGTTTAAAGGAGCATTGAATATTTGATATGCTTAAAGCTTCAAGCAAATGTTACATTTAATAAAGCTTTTAGATCAATGTGGGTTCTATGTAAATTTCTTGGTAGAGGGAAAGTGAATTAAATCAATCTTTGGCATAAGCCTTTCCTTCATACTTGTATTCAGACTAAGATACAAACTTCATATACATATTAATAGTTAAACTTCATAAGGGGATGGGGCACATATCTTTCCAAAACTGGAAAAGAGAAACAGTTTTAATTTGGATGTATTTTATTTTCCAGCTGCTCAATAACCATATTTACCTAGGCTAAGTCTGTACAGCGTAGCATATAAAATGAAACTTAAAATAAAAGGCTGATGTTGTTGTCTCCTGAGGTGATTTGTTTTTCTTTGCCCAATGTAGGACTGGCCCTGTTCCCAAAAGTCTCTGATTCTTTATACTGGTCAGTGTTCACATTGGCCTATTCTTGGAGATGCTTCACAAGGCAAGGCAGAAGAATACATACTTTTCTTTTATTAGAAAATTTATAAGTTTTATTGTTTAAAATCAACAACTTACAATACAAAACAAAAACATAAAAAACAATGTACAATTCGAACAAAAATACACTCTACATAATACATACATACCTTATGTGGGAAAGACTCCAGATGTTCTTCCCAGGATCTCTGATAGTAAGGACATCTTAAGTCCTGAGAAGTTGCTGTTTTCCAAGAGATGGCAAAACTGAATTGAGAGAATCAGAGGCCTATCAGCCCCTTCATATAGGTGGATCCTATTTAGCATTTCAAAAGAAAAAGAAAATTTAGATGTGTTTGAATTATACCATAGCCTCTGCTGGATATTACCGTACTTCCTGGCCTTCTGTTGAAGATACTTGAATACAAATCTACACAAGCAATTATGAAAAGTAATTTTTAAAGTTGGAATATGAAATGATGGGGAAGGCAGTGGTCCTTAGAAGTATATAAGTCACCATCCAAAACTGTCATCTGACCAACGTCTTGTGGCCACAGGTCCTGTTCAGAATAAGGTAGCCATCTGAGCGAGCATTAAACGTAAGAATAAGAAAGAAAAATAGGAAATTCAATTTGAAATAATACTGAAGGTATTATGAAGCAATGCTTCAGAATTGTTTTTCAATAAATGATTCTTGGATTCAATAAAATTATTAACAGAAAAAGAATTATTTCTTTGGCATCATTATCAGGTGATTTTGTGACAGCACAAAAAAGATACCGGTAGAAATTATCCAAAGAATATTTTTGTCAATGGCCCAATACTGTCTAATAGTTGCTATTTATATCAAGTAATGACCACAACTACTAGTTTGAAATAATTAGTATGAATAATTGGATATAGTTCCTAATTTTTTTATACATTATATTTCTGATGTCTGATAAGCTGTCTTAATGATGCGGCTAGCATAAAAGGTGTTGTAAATTCTTCCAGGCTTGAAGGTCACATATATTTAGGAGTACAGGTTTGTGAATACAAAACAGTGTCACACATCTTTTAGCACATTCTTACTTTATGTTTGGGCACCAATTAGCAGTGTCAGAAAATTATAAAGAATTAAGCAATGTCAGACTTAGAATGTAAAGGATAAGCTCATTATATAAAAAACTCATTAAACAACAATTAAACTGTCCTTATTTCTTAATGAGAATGGGGATAAATCTTTACAGTTCAATGTTTCTTGTTTAATCTTCTCTCTTGCTGCATGATTTTTCTCTTTTTTTTAAAAAAAAATCTTTTTTCAAGGTCACTTGCTACCACTTGAGAGAACATGTTTAATTTTTCACCAGAGATAATGCAACTGTTTCTTAATATTTCTGGTATAAACTTTTGCTTGCTCATTTTATTTAACATATGCTCTGTTACAGCTGGTCTAAACCTACTGGGACAGAAAAGTGTTAAGACTTCAAGATTGCTGGCAGGGTATCCCTCTGTTTTTCTGATTTGCAGTTAAACAGAGGAACATGAATTTTTGTGAGAGTGCAATACTTTTTTAAAAAAGATTTAAGTTGGCTAGGGAAAAATTCAAATAGGAAATGTAGCTTGATTCTACTTCAGAATCTTTACTCCATTAATATGAAAATCTTGGATTCTTCTACATGGTTTCTCATTCTTTCCCTTGAGGCATTATGAAACGAGGGACATCAGGAGTGCCTTTGACATCTCAATGAAGTTAATGCAAAGCTTCATTTATATTACAGGTCAGGATTACATCCTTTATAGCTTGATGCTATAAGCAATCTTGCCACAGCATAAGGCTATCACATAGAAAGTATATGACAAATAGTCCCCTTCAGCTCTAACACTTATTTGAGAAATTATTAATCACCATATTAACATCAGTTGCCCCATGGCATCAGAGTCATGAAATCCTGGCTTCTGGGTCTTCAAAATATAGACAGCTTAATTTCGTTGGACAAAAGAATGGATTCAATGTTAAGAAAAGCGTAGAGAATGCAATAATTAGAATATATAGAACATGTACTGTCATTGTAGGAGCTTCTAAGATCTGTTGAGTCCACCTTGAATGTGCTAAAATTATTTCACTGTTATGTCATAATGAGTTGCTGTATAGGACAGGCCTATCTCAGCGCAATAAAAATCTCAGCCTAACAATGGAATTCTAAAAGTTACAAATTCTTATCACTTTTCTGTCTCATGGGCATTATTTTTCATTTCTGGAAGCAGATGTGTGAACAAGAAAGTTCCAAGCCTTCAAAGTTCCAAGATTACGATAATCTTCCTAAAAATGGTTAAATTAGTACCATTATATCAGTTCTCCAAGAAGGGCAAAATAATAAACATATAGTTTGCACATATTTTTTTATTCTGATTTAAGTTCCTGAAAATTTTAGGGCACCCATTTTGTCCATTAATCTTCCATTCTTCTCTCCCTCCC
>JANHJO010005528.1:9637-23584 GCA_032468235.1 Pseudoxyrhopus heterurus | reverse complement strand
TTTGGCAGTTCAAATCTCACCAGGCTCAAGGTTGACTCAGCCTTCCATCCTTCCGAGGTAGGTAAAATGAGGACCCAAAATTGTTGGAGGCAATATGCTGACTCTATAAACTGCATAGAGAGGGCAGTAAAGCACTGTAAAATGATATATAAGTCTAAGTGCTATTGCTATTGAATTGAAAAGGTTTATTAAAATATCTTATTTTGTGATTAGTTGCCAAAATTATACCTATACAGTAGTACCTACTGGGTGAAAAAATTAAAGAGATGTTGATGACTGTGGTATGAGAATATTGATACAAAGGAAGATGTTAGCATTTACCTGTTCCAAGCAGGTAAAAGAGTACATTGAGCCAAAGTTGCTACTCAGTGTGCAACTTTCAACCAATTTCCTACTTTAAGTGAAAAAAGTAGTATCTTATGCTAACCCAATCTTTGCATCACTGTGAAGATAAATGAAGACCAATTTGTGCCTCCTGTCTTTGTTTTAAGATCCTAATAAACAAATGCAGCTATAGTTCTGTGCAATTTGCATTGCATAAAACCATTAGTTTCATTAGGCCTTATATGCAAATGAAGATGAGTGATCTTCCTCAATGAAAGCAAATGTTATTGACTGTCAGTGGCTCTTGGCTTCTGTATTACTGTTATTCTGTAATAACAGTCAATAAAAATTGCTCTCTAAATTAGGCAAATAGAACATTTATTAACCCATCCCATTGACAGAATATCATGGTCCTGCCAGGAAATACCCAAGGATCTTAAAATATAATTTAAAGTGAGACTGCCTTTCTCTCTGCTCTGAACAAACACTTATTATCATTTTTACATAGGCAGCCCCATGTTCTGTAGTTGAGTCAGGGAGCTTAAATTAGTAAGTATGTGGGTTTCCTATTTGACATTTCTACTTGCACATAGCAGAAATCACATTCTTTGTGAGAATTGTTCCTTATACTGATAAGACCAGCAATTACCAAACCAATCAAGAGTTACATTCCGTCTGCCTTCACAAGAGGGGAACAGCCGCCCCCCTTAATTGCAAGAGTATGAGAAAATGGACAAGAGATTTTACCATACAGTAATTGCTTCTACATAACAGTATCATCTGAAAGAAAGAAATTTATTGGAATAAGTATGAAGCTTGTCTCCTGAAAGTCTGGGCAAGAAACAGTTAATCCAAGGAACAAATTTTTCAAATCCAGTAGTATACTAAATTACAAGGAAATTTAAGATTGCAACAGAAGAATTCTAGCAAGTACCTTACTTTCAAATAAGATGCTTATATATAAGCAATTATGGTGGCAACCTATTTTCTCACACACTTACTGTTTAAGAGAGGAGTTTGCTTTCTTGTGAAGATAGGACAGAATGTATCAGGATCATTTTGATCCGTGCTAGCGATTCACTGTGATTCCTGTTTGCTTCAGCTCAGGATAATTAAAAGCAGAGTTCTGGATTCTGTAAAATAATGAATACAATTCTGAACCAGGTTGTGGTGTTGCAGTGACTATACCAAAACTCATGTCAAAGCTTATTCATGTACATTATGTAGCTTTGTGTGCTGTATCCTTGTTTTGCCTCTTCCAATAGCCAAGGAAAGCACTGGCCAGGAATTTATCTGGAATGTTGTTAATTATAGTTTTAGTATATGCCAGAATTCATAGAAAGCTCCACAAACCAGTAGCCATTCTTACCTTCCCAACAAAAGGCCCTCAATATATGGTGTGTAATTTCAGTTCAAAATCATTAAACTGAGATGTGGTTGCTTAAGATTATTGTGTATAAGGTGGTAAGCCATATAATTCTCTAAAGAAATAAATTTATCTTGATGCTTGCAAAGCTTACAAACCTCATTATGAAGAGAATCTTGAGTCTTTCCACAGCGGTTATTTATAGAGAATATGGCTGGAAAAAATTAGCTGACAAGCCTGTTAAGTATCTAGCACAAGTGCATCATCAAGCATTTGAGTTACACTACAGAATAGCATCAAATGCTAAGCCAGGGATAGCAAACAGACCATAACTCAAGCTGTAAAACCATCACAAATACATGGGAATCAAGGAGTGTGCTCTCCAAAAATAATCCCCACCTGGGCAGAAGTCACTTTCAATAACTTATATGGCCAAAATGGCAGGTTTAGGGAAGAGCTGAAGGAATATATCACATAATTTGCCTTTTAGCTGATCAGAGATGCAAATCTCTGAGGCATTAACTCTGAAGCTATATGGAAAACATACATTTGTGCTTCTCTACATTGAAGTCTTACAGGGAAAAGGAATGAGAAAAAAATGAATGCGGTTACTGCAAAGTCATGTTTATACACACACTATAGTTGCACTGCAGCAGAAGAGAAACACCACAGAGAGAGAGCAGTTCCCCCATAATTACAGTTGGGAGAAAAGTATATAGTTACAGAAAAATCAATGAAGCAGAGGCAAGGAGAAACTAGGATCCCTAAACTACTGTATTTATGGTATGAGTCATTTCTCCAAATATTCTCCAACATCTGTCTTGATGGCTGCCTCCAAACTTTGTCAATTTCTTTAGCTCGAGTAATAAACTTAAATGGTACTAGAACATCGGAAGGATCCTTCTTTCAGAACTATCCTATATGTGCAAGATAAAATGAATTACAGATCAACTACTTGATTTATCATAATACAACCAGTCAACCTAGTTTTTATCCCATGTGAGCCCAGTGTCTTTTGTAAAATTAAGATAGAATTGGAATTTGCTTTGAAGTATAGCAGCTTTTTTAAAAAAAAGGTGTACAGCAAACTTGGTGAGCATCTGGCTCAGTGGAACCCCAGTATCACACTAGAAAGGCCAATCTTGAACTGTAGCTTCCATTCAATTGGAGGTTCATTAGCTTTGAATAACATATTAGTAAGTTAAATAAGGTAGAATGGGGTCATGTTCGTGGGTAAGATTAATAGAAGGTATGCTTCTAGATCCACAGCTACTCACATTTGTATAGCCCTTTTCCAGGTTCTGAAATTCAGAAAGAGTATTCTTTGTGGGAAAGGAAGTAGAATTCTAACATAGGTCCAAGGGATTCTGCAAAAGAGGATGGTACATTCAAACAGAACATCTTTTTTCTCCATTTTGTCTGGAATGACACTGCTGTAGGTGTAACTTTTACATTGCGTCTCTCCTCTGGTATTAGATGCATGAGAAGTCAGATAGAAAGCATATTGCAAAAATTAGCCTTTTTTCATGGGATGTACTCTTGAAGTGGACCTGCATAGAAGTGCTCCAATACACAACAGAACACACAGTAAATGTATTTATTTCCTTTTATTCTAAATCTACAAAGTTTGGGCCAGGGGAAGGGAGTTTTGCTGTGCTCATTCTGCAGTGCACGATAGCTGTTAAGAATTTCCTTTCAGAAATCTGTTTCTGTAAGTGAAGCCATCAAGCTATGCCCAAACTTTGAACAAGTACTACCATTTCAAAGGCTTTTTGCAGTTATGCCTGGATGTCTCAACCCTCTGTGCCTCTCTTTTGTCTGTATTAGAGCTTTGTCATTAGGAATGTGATTCACGTTTGTACAGAAGCTTGTGCAACATTACTCATAAACCAAGGGCCTATGCATTTCAGGGATCCTTCTCAAAAATCAAATACTAATATATGGTCATTACATATTTTCTATTGTATTTGTATTGTAATTGAGTGTAGTGAACCTAAAGGCATGAAAATAAAATGACTGTAAAGGAAAGCATGTGTACAATGGTGTATTATCTTTACAACTCAAAAATTACTGTTACTGGAATATGAAATACATTTGATCAGTATATAAAAGTCAGGCAATGGTTAAATACCTAACAATAGTTCTAACAAGGAATGAAAATTCAAGTTCGAATAGAAAGCTTGCTATTAACTTAAGAAATGCTAAGTTGATCAAAATTGCAAATATCTGATTGAACTAGATTAGCAGTAATTCAGGCTATTAGGGCCAGAAGTTACAATCTTTGCTGGTTAGAGGGAGCTATTGATTTAACTGAGAGCCAGTTTGGTACAGTGGTGAAGGAATCGGGTTAGAAACAGAGAGACTGCAAGTTCTAATCCCACCTTAGGCACAAAAGGTGATTTTGAGCCAGTTGTTTTCTCTCAGCCCTAGGAAGAGGCAATTGCAAATCACTTCTGAAAAAAACTTGCCAGAAAACTATAGGTCCAGTCTCCAAGAATCAGAAGAAACAAAATTATTTAAATAGGATGGGACAACTGTTCTAAATATACTACATAAAAAAACTTGCAAAACCTTACACCCAGTAACATCATATCTCGGTGAATTGGTTTTAATCTAGAAGAAAAGTTGTTATTTAGACTTACTAGAATAATGGACAGACAAAACCATTACCACTCTTTCGTTACAGTATTATTTCTTGGTGATGATACTTGGCCATCATAGTAGATCCATTTTCCCTTCTAAGCTGCACTTAAGCTTAACATGATTCCAACAGAATTGAAGTCACAAAGGCATTGTGGGCGATTATTTAAATGATGATAAAAAAGGGGGGGGAAGTGAAGTTGTCACTTGTGTTTAATCAAATATCACACCAGAATATATTTTTTTGTTAAAATGTGATCAGTTATATTGACAGTTGCTGAAATGTTTTGATCAAGTGTACTTTTATGTATTACAATCAATGACCTGAATTATCAATGTTTTACTACCTTACTTTACAAATATTTTGTTTGGCATCAAAAGTAATTACAATCTAGAAAGTAAAGTTACATTTTAATGTCTGTCATTCAATCATTCATTCATTTATACAGTATATTTCCACACAATGCCCCAAAGGCAGCTTAGTCTTGTATGTTTCAATTTTATACTTACTTTCAACAATTGGAATTATTGCTGATACAATGTAAAACATGAATATCTAAAGTAGCCCCCCACTACTTATGATTAGAGAGTTTGTCCTAGAAGTTAAGATGCTGAACTAGGAACAGGGAAACCTAAGTCTTTATCCAGATTTACACATGGAAATTGACAGGATAGCCTTGACCATTCGCTTTCTCTAAGCCCTAGAAAGTAATGTTAAAACACTTCCAAAAAGTATTGCCTAGACCAGTGGTTCTCAACTTGTGGTCTACAGACCCCTAGGGGGTCCACGATGTCATCACGGGGTCCATGAAGGCTTGAAGAAATGTTGATTTAAATCTTGAATTAAGTTTTGGGGGTCCCTGGCCATGGTCTCTGGCCACAAAAGGTAAAGGGAGTCCATGATGAAGAAAAGGTTAAGAAGCACTGGCCTAGATTGCATGTACAGTACTTGCCAGGAGTCAAGAGTAAGTTGAAAGCAAGCAAGCATATAATAATAATAAATACATGGCTTCAAGGAATACTCAAAATATCTATGGGATTCCATAAACAGGCTCTATTTTTCTGAAATTATATATCAATCAAACTGAATTATGAATTCTTCAGTCCTGGATTGAATTATCAGGGGTAAACCCAATGAAATTTACTGGGCATTGTTAGTCTTCCAAAATTCTTTCTGCATGGCTTAGCAATTATTTTCAGAAGTATCATAGTGGCAACATTTAACTTTGTGGTCATGATTCACTCTTTCAGTTTTTAGCATGCATTTTATTAATTTAATTTAGCTTCCTAGTACACCAACACTGATTTGATATTAGTTGGCAAATAAGAAACTATAATCTAATTTGGATCAAACAAGTAATAACAAAGTTACCACTTCAGAGTTGAGCCAAGTTATCAGTCAAGGAAAGTAATGTATTACATTATAAAGCCATGGCTTCTGATAATTTTATCTAATGAAACCACAAAATAGCTGCTGCATTCCATTGAGTATACATACCAGAGCTGTTTATATGCTTTGAAACTAATTTGGAAAAAATGCCTAAGGTCTGGCACAAGCTCAAGCCTTTTCTACTATTCATTAATGCAAGTCAACTTTTTCAGGGTTCTGCGTAACTCTGAAAAAAAAGTTGCAGTTGCTCATTAGTCTTTTTTCAAATTATTGCCCAAAAGTGTTCATCTCTAGTACAAGGTATGTATACTTTCATAGCAATTATATAGAATGTTTTGTGTAATAACAAGTTTGTCTAAAAATATATGGTGCAATCGTATACTAAACTGAGAATAAGTTACACTAAACTCAGCAGGGTTTGTTATTATGTAGCAAATTGCAGTCATTAACATTCTGTGAAACTGAATAATGTGATTGAAGCAAACTACTATTACAATCACCAGAGTAACGATAATAATTGAGGGATATAAATGTAACAAATTACAACGATAATCTGTAAATACTGCAAAAATACACCAATAATTGATCACAGAACTCTTGCACCAAGAAGTATCAATACATTTTTACTCTTTAATTATATTAAGCATTTCCCTGGAAGCTTCATTAGTCAAATATGAAGAGGGTGGAAGAGAAATATAATGCAAAAGATACAGTATACAAGGAATGTATAAACACTTTTATGTTCGACAGCAAGATATTTATGAACCAATTAAAACATTAACAAGGTTTTTCATTGAGGTGCTCAATGAGAACCCATGGAACTCTGAGAGCATGTTTTGGGCAATATTATAAAACAGACGCGGCCATGGGACTGGTCATGAAGAAGACTTTACCTGAAGGCAAATGAGGTCCTGAAATATGCTGGATCTCTGTGGAGCCCAAAGGCACTGTTGGAAATACAGATAATGTACGAGTCTGGTGATTCTTAGCATGTTAGATTGCCATTTATTGTGCTTGACTATAAGAATCTTTGAATTCAAGTGGGGTGAATTGCCTAATGAGCACCAAGGAGCATATCAGTGATTACATTGTTGCTTTTGAGTTTCTTTAAAATTTCAGGTTTTACACACATAAATGGAATTTTAAAACATCTGCTTTATTTTGTATCACTGGTGGCGGCACCACTTTTGGAATCCTAAGGCAGATGCTTCTTTTCCTAGGCCTCATGATGCTTAATATAGTAACTTGTTTCACACACATGTACATGTACAACTCTTGAACCTCAAAAAGCATATGAGCTCCATGAGCCTTGAAAAGGATTTAGCTGATTAGAAGACAGAAGCTTTGCACACTCCCATGTACACTAAACACCTCTTTCAAAAGATTTGCACAACCATGCTTAGTAACAACCCTTTCTATCAATATAAATAACAAAATAAAATTTAACTATTAAGAAAGCAAATGTTAGATTAGGAAACATCAGGCATCAAGGTGCAACTTCATTCTTAAATTCATTAACTACTTTTTACATGATCTTACAACTAAAAATAAGCTTATGGCCATATTATGTAACTATTCCCCTTAGTCAAAAGTATTCATTAACGAAAGTAAAGGTGCTGCTGTATCATGAGAAATATAGATCAGGAAAATTTCTTCTAGCAAAGCTGAAAAAAGCATAAACATTTTATACAGATCAAATAAATCTTGCCAAAAGCAAGATCCTTAATGATTCTTTAAATTGTTACGGTTTTAAGTGCAGTTTGACAAGATGCTTTGTTTAGAAGAATTAAACCATTTGCTGGTTTCTTTGGCTTTTCGTATGTGTGTGTGTGTGTGTGTGTGTGTGTGTGTGTATATGCATTTGTTTTTCTAATTATTATTTTGCAGTTAATTACTTAAAGCAAAGCCATTTTAGAGTTACGTTATCCAATGTTTACCGATGTTTTACATTTGTTTTAAAAGTATACCAAATGCTGTGACCATCTTTTTCTAACAAAAATGTCTATAATACTTCCTTTAAATGTATTTTGGATGTAGATAGCAAACTATAGGTTTGCACATAATTTTTTGGCATCCATGTTGGCTTCTGTTGGCCTGCAGTCTAAGTGGTCAACTTCTATTCAGCTGAACTGTCCTCTGGCTTGATGTAATGGCTATGAAACAGCCTAGCGCCTGTGGTAGTCAAAGAAACATCTGAAAATACAGCAAAACATCCACAGAGTTTCTGCAATTTCAGTTCCCAAAAGGCAATCATGATCAAATCATCCTGGAGAATTGAAGATGAGAATACTATCACACATCAAGTGACTTTCTTCCCACTTACAATAGCAAGAAGGTGCATGTTTTCTGAAGCAGGAGGGGTTGTACATCCAAGCACATATTTCTCCAGGATCTTAATACTTACTGATCTCCTAGCCTCTTCTGGATACAGTGCTTGGGACACATATAACTGGTGCAATGCTACAGGCTATAGACTCAACTTACCAAATGGCTTATCCAAAGGATCATAGGAAATACTTCAGGGGAAATAAAAGTGCACATCAAATGTCCCAAAGGCTTTTTTTTAAAGTGCTTCTGGCATACTTTTTTTTAAGCATGTGTGTGTGCGTGCGCGCACACACACACAGTTTAAAAGTGCTTTTGCTAGAAATCTGAAAATACACATTTTTGTAGTTTCCATGTCATGTTAAATAAGCAAATTCTGCTTTTCAGGTTTTCTTTTCAACTGATCATTTTGTGCTTTCAGGGAACTGTCTAAAGCTAACAGCTTCCCAGAGTTCTTTCTCCATCGCTTTTCTACATTACTGTTTTTTCTAGAGAAAGCAGTTTAAACAGTTATTTAACAAGCTGTATGATCTCTTGATGCATTATAGCTTCACTAAAATACAGGATGAAAAGCTCATTTTGAAGAGACAAAGCCTGTCAAAATGGAGTTAGTTCGAATAATGGTTATTATTGGAGTAATAGAGCAGCTCAAATCCAAGATGTTTCTAATATAAGAAGTATTCAAGCAAGAAATGTTTTTATAGTGAAAGCTACTAAGATCTCATTCTTCAGTCACTGCACACTTCCAAACTGTGAACATCTTAGAGCCACGAAGCTTTAGGATGTTAGGTAAAGACGGGATTCCATGCAGGTAAAAGTCAGGTTTTTCCTCATCTGTTTTTGTGAGATCCTCATCTTAACTGAAATGATGTTCTTCAACAGATGTCATCAACAAGTTTCGTTCCATTAATCCCACGGTAAGTTACTCGACTTGGACGCACCAAGACTCCATATTTTGGTTTGCAAGTGAAATATCGCTTGTTGCCCACAGAGCCATCATTCTTGCCCTTGGCACTCCGAAGTTCCAGGCCAAGCCAAATGCCTGGAGCAAAATTGGTGGGCCCAATGTAGCGAATTGTGCCCATCTCACTGGAGCTGGTCAGGAGGACCTGAGAGCCTTCATGTAATTTCACTGGGGCGTCTCTGCTTGTAGTAGTAGTGTTGCTCCAACTACGACGCAAAGAAGAATTTTTTGATCTGGACAGAGAAAAAGAGGCAACAACATTTATTTCCAATTGAAAATTTTAAAAAAGTAAAATAAAAAATACAACATTGCAAAGCAAAAGGGAATTGGCCTCCAATGTATTAAATTAAGCCCAATGACCTCTTTCTACTAATTGATTCTAACTGAATTTCCAAAGCAAAATATGTATTCATTTGACTTATTCTTTGATCAGTTTACTATCTTTCTATTCTGTCAGTGTTATGCAAGAAGAAAACTTTTAAATAATCTTCTTCATTCACATTAAACTGAAAGTCAAGAAGGTTTTACAAGTAACTCTTTCCCCTCAATGCCCATATTACCTGTGGAAGAGCTAAATATGCCAAGATGCTGCATAAGAAAAAAATAGATTGCTCTCCTGTTGCAATCCCAATAACTATCATTTTGTCATGGGACAAATACGCTCACTATATTTTAACAAGGATGTTAAAATCAAGTATTTAATGTTACTTCCAGGGCAGTCTAAGCAAGGTTACAATAAAAAGCAGCACAAAGTATGAAGATGAGAGAGGCAAGAGTTTAGAAAATATTAGCCATTTAGTCTAGCATGAGCTGATAGGAATTTGGCAATGATTTTTTAATATAGACCTGGGTTTTTTTTTACCATCTTGAGTTATTCACTTCAGAATAGATTACTGCTTGTTTTTAACAACTATCAACCACTGCAGCATGACAATTCATAGACATGAAGAACATCATTGGCATTGTTCTTGTTACAGACATTCAGAAATAGATATGGGATTTGCATGCATATACCAAAATGATTCGTTAATCATGAAGATTCATGCCTCCTCAGATAAAAGGGGATTTTAAGTCTTCTAATCTCAGAAAATTAGGAATATATAAATTCTGTTCTTTCTTCTATAAAGTCACTTACTTGACAAAGAAATTTCTCCTGTTTATCTCTTTTTGTGAAGCTGCAGAGGTTGTACTGAAACTTCGTTGGAAACCTGAATGAAAAAAAGTAGAATAAGCTTTTAATTGAACATGCAATACATTTCTATGGTGGTCTTGTAACTATGAATCTTCAGGTATTTTGGATGATGAAAAAAAACTGAGGTCAGCAGAAAAAGCCAATGAGGAAGGCTGCCCAAAAAGCCAAATGAAGATCTATAAACAAAGAAAGTATACTGAGAATAGAAAGCAGGATGGGTCACAAGAAGATAATTGATAAATAGCTATAGCAGTAGACAAGATGTTGAAGAAGCTAAAGCTCAAAATAAATTGAGGCTCTCAAAAGATACTAAAGCAATCAAAATGGTTTATTAAGATAAACTCAAAATAATAGGGGGAAAAGTAGTATGCTAACTGCTTGATAAACACAACAAAATCTAACAAATAGTGAAGGAAATCTAGTCCGAATCTTTTTTTTATCATTCCATGGAGAGGAAGCTTCAACATGACGGAAATATGGCCGTGGAATATCTATTCTCCATTAATATGTTTAAATCTCCAGATTACCGGTAGCTGCATCCTCTGGGGTAATGAAAGAACTCTCCACCAATGTGGTCAAATATTTATCTGTAAGTAATACTGGGGAACTGGTAAAGTGTCAGTTAACTAGAAAAGAACTAAATCTCCATCCACCAAAGGAAGAAAAAAGGGGAACCAGGAACTACAACCTGACCAGTCTGACACTGAAGCCTTGGAAGAGACAGAACAAGTTGTAAAGATTTGCATTTTGAAAATAATGCACTAAGAAGCAGATGTTAGTATAGACTTGTCAAGAACAAGCCCGATCAGACTATCATGTCATCTTTTGATGTAGTAACTTCTTTAGTACTTTGTAATTATATAGATGTAATTTCAACAAAGATTTTAATAAAATCCCCTCTCCTGTGATATTTTGATTAACAAGATGGTCAACTGTGGGCTGGTTAGCATCACAATTACATGACAACACAGTTGGCTCAAAAGTGCACTTATCAATGAATCATCATCAAGATCATATTCCATAATGTTCTGTGTCAGTCAAACTTCAGCTTAAGCAGTCTGTCTAATTCTGGGAACTCTAAGAAGGATTCATAGAAAAATTCAGAAGAGAATAATGAAGATGATGTAGGGATAGAAATTAAGAAACTAGGTTAACTTAATCCTGAGAAGAATGAAGCAGGATATGATAGCATTCTTTAAAATAGTTGAATATATGTCAAAACAAAATAATTGTTCTCCATCCAGCTTCCAAGTATAAGACATGGATTCATGAATTTGAGATGCAGGAAGGCAGATTCCATTTGAATGCTAAAGGGAAAATGAGAGCAATTCAAAAATAGAATTAATTTGCAGAAATGAAGTCTCAATTGCGCAGTGTATTAAAATGGAAACTAGACAGCCATCTTACACAGATGATTCAATTTGCATTTCTGTATTAAGTTGGGTATTGGTTTTAAAAGCGTAAATGGCCCCTTCCACTTCCAACATTCTCAGCCACTATGCCTAACAACCAAACTAGTTACAGGGAATATTTATGAATATACTGATATATGCACGCTAAAAAACACAGCACACAAAAACCTAAGTGATTGTTAATTTGCTATCCCTAATGATTCAGTCTGTGTTGAAAATACAATTGTTTTTTTTCTAACATGAAACTTTAAGCTTAATCTCTGAACTGAAATACTTAAAATAATGGACACTTGTGGATTGATCTTCAATAGATATCTCAGAATTAGAATACTAACAGAATCTAATATTAATATTAGAATACTAATAATAAAACTACATACTTTGGATTTTATACAAAAATAAGTAAGATAAGGCATACATTCAACATTTAAGCTTTTAACTACATTTCACAAAGATATACGTCTGTAGATTCCTGGAATCTAGGAATATAATCAATGGATCTCTGGAATCTCACAAAAAATCCACTCTTCTTAAAAAACCATATTTAAATCCAGAAATGCATTAAAAAAAAGAAAAGAAAGAAAAGGTACATAACACTTCTATTTTCCAACTCATTCTCACTTTACATCACCTACAGCAAATATATCATCTTCAAGAAACTACAATTTCTGTAATTTGCCTAGGTAATAGAAAACAAAAACAGATTCATGTTGTATTCTTACCAGGTAAAGAATGATTCATTTTACTTGAAGTATCTGTGAGAGATTCTAGTGATCCTGTTAACCTGCAAATGAAATCATGTATTTTTTTTTCTCACTCAAGATAACAAAAGAAAAATAAAAGCAGTGTAATTCTTCCTTTACTCTACCACTGGTAGACACTCACTTTTGCACTCTAGATGGTGGTGCAAAAACACCATATCGGGGGGGACATCTGAAGTACTGTATGCCTGCAACTGAGCCATCATTCTTGCCACGAGGTTTATCCAGTTCTATGCCATACCAAAGCCCTGCAACAAGAAATACCATTTTTTTTCCAAGCGGGGTATTATTGTTCAACTCATAAAAAGAGTTTCATTTGAAAAGAAATGCGCCTCGCATCTTGAATCTGCAGAACCAAGGGAGGGGGAAAGCTGTTTCAAATAAATAAATCAGCTTCAGTAAACTATCAAGACAATAGTGTTCTCTCAAAATTAGTTTCAGCTTGTATTTTAGCATTTAACTCCACTACATATACAAAGAAGCTGATGGAATAAGGAGACAAAAATAGGATATCAATTGCTAAATACTGCAATTCAACCTAGGGAAGAACAATAAAGCTTTAAAATCAGAGTTTTCAATTTAGAGGAACAATCAGTGCTTCAGAGGCAACAGTGGCATCTGTAAGTTTATCAGTAACTATGCATTTAAATAGGTTTTAGGCAACTGTACTTTAAATTCTCTCAGCTAAAGTAAAATATTACCGAGTACAACCTCTTGAAAAAAGAGAAGACATGCTCAATTATTGTTGCTGACTAGAAACTTGACTTCTTCAGCCTTTTTGTAACACTTAGAACAGTCATTTTTTTCTATTAATTTTTCCAACATGCAACCAATCAGGTGAAAGCATAATGTCTCTGTTCTGTTGTCTACTCTGGTAAAATAGATAGAGACTAGACTCTGATAAGGAACAGACTCTTTATCCTATCAACACTTTCAATATGTTCTTTCATCTATTAAAAAGATAGAAATCAATTTATTTATTCATTCATTTCTTCCTTAATGTAATCAAATAGCAGTTTATGTAGAATATAAAACAAGTGAAAACATCCAAGGCCTAATTAAAATCCCAAGAAGAACTATCCAAAACAACATAAAAAAGAGATAACAATAAATAGCTAACCAAGCTAAAAGTCAGAATTCCAGATGACAAAATCATTTGTCAGCCATGATGACTGATAGCATTTTAACGTAACATTACTTGGGATTTTTCAAAATAAAATAAGCAGGGAGCTAAATGTTCTGCTATCTATAAAACAAGTAATTTACACTCAACACAAAATTAAAATGCTTTAATTTTACCAGACAAGATGCCTGTCACTAAAATATTAGATACAAAGTACTGTATTAGTATATCTAGTTTGGCCAATAGGATTGTCATCATATTATCTTTTTTTTCAAGAGGTTCAGGGCTTTCCAATAAGACAATCTGACCAGTTATTTGTATTCCAGAAATGTACATATTCAATTACTTCAATGTACATATATAGGCATCCTTTAGTCTCATAGAGACTATGGTATCGTGCTTCGGGTGGAGATCTAGTAGCCACCAGAGCACAATAGCCTGGGTAGTTAT
>JANHJO010005526.1:13566-23635 GCA_032468235.1 Pseudoxyrhopus heterurus | reverse complement strand
TAGGCTCCAGGATTCCCTGCTTCCACCATGTTGCAGCAAGGCATAAATACCTGGGCAAAGCCGGGTTATCAGCTAGTGTTCTATAAGGGGTATTATCACTTCTTGTGACTTGATGCCATCCCTCTGCTGATGCAGCCAAAGACTGTGTTGGTTTTTTGGCAGCTACAGCACATTGCTGGCTCATACTTAAGTGGTAGTCTATTAGGACACCCAGATCTCTCTCACACTACTGCTGAGCCAGGTATCACCTATTCTATACCTATGCATTTGGTTTTTCCTGCCTAAGTGGAGGACTGTACTTTTCTCACTATTGAACTGCATCTTGTTGAAAGAGCCCAATGCTGAAGTCTGTCAAGATACTTCTGAATCTTGTGTCAATCTTCCAAAGTGTTAGCAATTCTCCCCAGCTTGATGTCATCTGCAAATTGGAGGAGTTCCCCTCATCTGGATGACTTGTGAAGATGTTGAAGAGTAATGGGCCCAAAACAGAACCATGAGGTATCCCAGTGCATGCTTCCCTCCATTAAGTACTACGTGCTAAGTACAGATGGTCAGCCAACTACAAATTCAGTTGATGACAGTACTGTTTATCCTACATTGTTCTGTCTAACCAAGAAGTAAGTTGTAGTTTATTTTGTCAAATGCCTTATTGAAGTCCAAATATACCATATCCACAGCATTTCACTGTGAACTTCATTCTACTATATAAAAAGATATCCAGAATATAAGCAACCTCTTCAGGCAAGTAATTCCCCTCTTACAAAATGAAATTGCTGCCTCTTTTATGTTTAAACTATGTTCAATTGTCTCCTTCCTTCACAGGGTTTTGTGTAAACCATACTTTGCACTTTTGACACTGGAAACTTCAGCTCTGATCATCAGCAGATTTGGGATTCCTGCCCTGGGTAATATCTTAATATCTATGAGTACCAATTCTAGGCTTGATCAACTCTCCCCTCAAGACATTTGACTAATATTATTTCAAGAGGGGGGAGGATTGCTTTAAGGCTTTTAGTTAGGTGAGTAACTCTAAGTTTGCTTTGAATTTTTGCGTTGAGTCAGATTTTTGTGGCCTAATGCATTCCACCTCTGCTTGCTCCATGTTTCCATGCAGGAGAGCAAATAAACAAACAAATCCAAACCATTGCTCCTTATCAAGAATGATGCATTCCATCCAGATAATTAAATATAAAAAGAGATGAAGCTGCAAGTGAAATTGCCCTGTAAATAAGCCACTTCAAGTATTTTGGTGGATGATAATTATACATTGAGGAAGCAGATTAATTAAAGCTAGACATAAGAGACAGAGAGGGAAGCTTGCAAGCCTAGCATTTTATTTAATTCCACGCTATTTTCCATAAGATTTTTGCTCGGGAGCATAGATTCTAGCTGCTAGGCAAACCAAACCCAGGTTGTTTCATGTAATTTTTTTTGCATCCCGTGCACCTCTTGAGCCATATAAAAGAGAGAAGCCCTGATTGCAAATCAAAGGGACTCTCTTGCCTTCACTCTTCTGCTTTTCCCTCATTCCACTGCTTCACTAATAGTTTGCTCAATTCTTTTCAAAAACCCAGAAACACCAATCCTAACCATGAACATTCCTGTTGGGTCTCGATGCTTAGGTGGATCAAGGCGATTTTCTTCCGCTTCTATGGTGGGTGGCCGAAGCTCTGCTCCTCCATGCCAGCCATATGGAAGACCATGTGGGACTGGTGGTTACTCCAGCTTGAGCCTGAATAATTTTGGTGGGGGAAGCCAAAGAATGTCTTACAGCCAAGGCTTTGGAGGACAAATCTATGGGGCAGTTGGTGGACAGCGCATAGGAATGGGCGGGCAGGTGATGGGAATGGGAGGTCTTGGTTATGGTGGAGGGTTTGGTGGAGGTTATGGGGGCGCTGAGTGCCAGAGTGGATATGGAGGATATGGTAGAATGAGCAGCATGACTAGCACCAGAAGCGAAGGGATCCGGGGGGTCTCTATTGACGAGCGCCTCTTGAAGCCACTTTCTCTTGGAGTTGATCCCGAGGAGCATAAAGCACGGACACATGAGAAAGAAGAGATGAAATCCTTGAACAACCAGTTTGCTTGCTTCATTGATAAGGTAGGCACTTGTTCATCCTTCTCTTTTTTTTTTTCAACTTTCAATTTTAAATGTTTAAGAATAAGTTGAGATAATCCATCTATCCCCCTTTCTTCATCTCTTGCTACACTCCTTCTTCATTCCAAAATAAACATCTAACTGCCCCCTGTTGCATTCTTCTTGCTATGCTAGGAACTAATTATAAGAAATCTTTCCTGAATTATGACATTTTGTAAAGAGGGGCTTGCTTGCTTGCTTGTTTGTGTGCATCAAGAGAGACCAGGAATATAATTAGGATTCAGATTGCCAGCTCTGTTATCTTAATAAATATGGTAAAAGACAGAGATCAGCGTTATGCCTTCACCGAACAGGAGGACAGGGAGAAGTTTTTTCTACGGGGGAACATTTGAACCAGGAATTTTATGTCCTGAGATTTCCTTCATTAAATGGCAATAGCTTCGGTTCCTTCCATAGCCATCTTTTTGCTTTGCTCTTCAGACCTACTGCAAATGTATTCTACTATTCTAGTCTTTCCATGTTATGGCCATCATACGTCAATCAAAACTAGCTGGTTTTTCTAACCCTAATCCTAGACTTGTTCCAACTTCAATTAACATTAGGATTAAACCCCTTTTTTTAAATAAGTGATAGTATTATCTAACCTTATATTTGCTGAATAGAAAATACTATTTTTTTAAAAAAAAAAATTCCAAGTTGAAATTATAACAGGGGAGGGACATGATTGATTTGGCCAGACAGACAAGTGGAGAAGATATCCATAAATGTAACTGTTTCAATAAGTTATTACCTGGATCTGTATAGATCCATTTCATGAGAATAAGATATCTGAATAGGAAACGGGGGTTGAAATCCTGATTCACTACAATTGAAGTGAAAATTGAAGGAAGCAGTAGAAATTAGAAGCTGTTTCCTCCCTTTCCATTTGATTTTCTTCAAATTTTAAATACTAATGATAAATCAGGGCCACAAAACCATTTCATGATCAGTCACTTATTCAACTCAAATGAGGGTCTTTCAGCAATTGTGAGGTCACCCGAGTACACAAAGCCGTTACAAAAATTCACTTGCCAAAATGAGTTAGACTATCTGGAGCTTCAGAGTCAGTTTGGTGTAGTAGTTAAGACATCAATTTAGAAACTAGGAGACTGTGAGTTCTAGTCTCATTTTGATCATGAAGCCAGAGGAGAAATCTTGGACCAGTCATGTTCTGTCAATCCTAGAAAGGAGGCAACTTGTGAAAAATCTTGCCGAGAAAACTACAGGGGCTTGTTGGACACAATTGAATGAAAGGGGAAAAAAATCTGGAGCTCTATATTTTGGGCATTTGTTTTATAAAAGGTAGCTTCCTTTAAGTTGAGCTCAGCTGCTGAAGATTAAAGGGATATATTCTTTACTTTGTTGTCTATTACATGGATATTATCGGCAACAATAGGATTGCCATACTCTTTTTCTAGAATGTTTTTATCAGGTTTCAAGTTTAGCTGACCACCTTGGCATTCTCTAGAAGTCATCCATCCAAATACTAACCAGTTCTGACCCTGCTTAGCTTCCAGCCTAAACAGGATCATCCCACTCTCCTCATACCTCATAGTCTAAACAAAAAAAACCCCTAGAAATTGCTTTCTTTTTATTTTCACCAAGTTAACCAGACAGAACTGAAATTCCTTTTAGTTTTTCTTTTTAGCTCTCAGCTCTCTGCTCTCTGCTGTGCTTTGTGGTCTATGCTTGGTTAATTAATCATCGTCAGGACTATAAATTCATATTGTTCATTCTGCCCATCAATTAAATGACTAGAAAAAAATTATCTGTAAATTATTTTAGCTTGGTCTCAACCATCTTAGATCTATGTCTAGACTGCATGAAGCTATTGCTGTAAGAGACATGTTTGTCTACCATAGGTAGCCTGAATGGCAAACATGTGAACTATACCATTTTAATTCCCAATGGTACACTAAGGTATAATATTTATTTAAAACTATTTCATTCATAAGGCTCCTGAAGTGTCACTAGTGAATTATCAACCAAATAATTCTCAAATCAGTAGGCAAAAAAATAATAATACTTAAAATAGATTATTCAGGAATGCAAAAGCTATGATAATTGGAGTAGTACGCCAAACATAGTGGTAATAAAGTATTTAAATGTTTTGTCAAACACACAAGAGAAAGAGAAAAATAATTTAAAGCCAATCCATGACAAATCAAGTTAATTAAGCACCAAATTCTCACAAAAGGAAGGCCTGAACAATGATTTGCCTCAAACACATCATAGTTGGGTGCTCCTGCACAAATGAACCACCACAGAAAAGGCCCACAGCAAGGCTTCTTCTGGAAACTATTATGTTTGCACAAACAAGACAAAAGTTGACTATAATTCTTACACATCAGAGAGATAGAGCTACATACAAGATGAAGTACTTTGAGAAATTTTGAAATATTGGCCTGGGGTCACCTCTAGTTTTGGAAGCAGATTTGCTCACAGATCTACAACTTCACTACATCAGATTATTTTGGTATAGTTCAGCATTCTCCATTTGGCTCCCTTCATATGTCTTGAGTCTAGAATTCTTAGGGTTCCCAAGAAAATGGTCCAATAGCCCCAAGGCTGGAAAGTCTGAGGAACTGTAATCCCAGCATATCTCCAAGAGACAATTTGGATCTGTATAGACTGTTTCAGAATTCAGCCCAGATGCTCAGCTGATTGAAGCAGATTATAGATACCGCAGACTGATAGATTGATAGGGGAGTTTTGAGTAATGTTCAATTCCTCACCCACCCACTGCATTTTTTTCCCCTAAGCCAAGCCAAGGACTAATTAGCTCCCTTCCCAAATTCTCCCCATCGGCCCCATCTCCCATTCCATCTGCTCACCTGTCATGCAATAACAGCATCAGCAGGTGAAGTGAGCAGGTGAAAAGGATCCTTCCTTGTTTGACAGACAGCTGGCACTCCGGGGCACAGAGCCTGGGGAACTGTGAGAAAAAAAATAGTTTGCCAAGCATAGTTATAATTGCAGAGAGCGATAAGTAGGTGTGGCTCTTTCCTGAATGCACTATAGCAAACACAGGCTATCGTTGCATCTGTGAAATGGCCTTCAGCTTAAAATAAACAAACAGAAGACTAAAATTGTGTTTGATTCATACCAATTTCAGGTGTTTTCTCAGGGAGGATGCACAATCTAGGTCACACATAATTTGTGCTTTTTCATTAGATTATCAGATACCAAGGAAGGTGGAATTAATGTAGCTTTAATAATAATCTAGAAACAAGTGACACATGCTGAAGACCCCTGAAGCTATCTCACTATTAAAGGTGCAGGAGTCCCTTGATAATTTGGTATAGGGCCACCCTCAGCTAATCCACTGAGAGAAACTGGTTTAGTTGGAAGACTTACTGGAGAGATTGTTTCTTTCAGGTTCGATCCCTGGAGCAGCAGAACAAAGTTCTTGCTACTAAGTGGGAACTGCTGAATCAGTATGTTCAGCCTACCCGGAAGAACCTCGAAGCCTACTATGAGAATTTCATTGTCACACTTAAGAAGCAACTGGAATGTGTCCTAAGTGAAAGAGAAAAACTGGAACACGAACAGAAGAACATGCAGGAACTAGTTGAGGAATATAGGTCTAGGTGAGTAAACATATTTGGAAGACTGAAGCTTGGCAATATACTGAAATCCCCTCCCCAGATAAGAATCTGACCAGCTGCATTTCAAGATAAGGTCTATCAGGATCTAGGCAGGATCTAAATACAGATATTCCTCGATTTACGTCCACAATTGAGCCCAAAATTTATGCGGCTAAGCGAGAGATTTGTTAAGTGAGTTTTGCCTTATTTTGCAATCTTTCTTGCCGTAATTGCCAAGCGAATTACTGCCATTGTTAAGTTAGTGAAATGGTTGTTAAGTGAATCCAGCTTCCCCATTGACTTTGCTTGTCAGAAGGTCACAAAAGGGGAATCACATGACCCTAGGACACTGCAACCATCATAAATATAAGTCAGTTGCCAAGTATCTGAATTTTGATCTCATTTGCACATCAGGATGCTGCAATGGTCATAAGTATGAAAATAGTCAAAGTAACTTTTTTTCAATGCTGTTGTAACGTCAAATGGTCACTAAATGATAGTCAAGAACTATCTGTATTTATCCCATCTGCCGTTCTCTGCATGTGCTGGGACTGCAATTCCAGCGAGTAGGGCTGAGAATTTTGTGAGCAGCAATCCCAGTGCAACTCAGATTGAAAAAGGCTGATCTAAGTTGTATTGACATTACCTCCGAATTCATAATAGCCTTTTTTTTCTCTTCCTAGCATTTTCCCCACAAAATGCAGGATCTCCTTTTGTCAGATCAACCAAGGGTTACAACCAAGGATCGGCCGACTGGCTTGTCACCAGATTCTGACATTTTGGGCACAGAGACAGTGACCGGCTCAAAATCAGCCAGAAGCTTTCATGACTAAGGCAGGATTGAAAACTCAGCCTTCTGGTTTCTAGCCTGGTGCTTTTTAACCACTAGACCAAACCAGCTCTCTACATGATATGATAGCTACAGGGTAGTAATTACAGTGTAAAAACAAGGGTTGTTTCTTTTTTGATTGTTCCAGTTTATGGAACACCTTGCTTATCTGAGTATCATCAGCCTGCTTTAAAAAAAAAAAAGCTTTAAAAATCAGTTTTCCAACAAATATTGCTTGAGTTTCAAATTGTTGCTTAGGTAGTCCATTATCTGGAAGGATACATGAACTGTTGTGGTATTTTGCTTATGTCTAGTATATGTAAGCCACCTGGGGTGAGTCTGCTGGCCTTGAAGAGAATCTAGAGGTCTTTTAACTAAATAAATGAAAAGGTGGCAAAATCACCAGATGAAAACATACCAGTGAGACCTGCTTTTTATTTAAATATTTCTGACATTAAGAACCAACCTTCCTTTCCTCTCTAATGCAGATATGAAGATGAGGTTAACAGGCGTACAACAGCAGAGAATGACTTTGTGGTGCTGAAAAAGGTAATTTTTAGATATAACACAAAATACATGAAACTTTGCACTCGGTGGTTCTTTAATCTAGCTAGACCTCCGTAGATACATTAAATAGGTTCATACACACAGAGGAAAAATTGATTTCTGGGATGAATAGAGTGTAATATCTATTCTTAACCCTGTTCCAAGTTTGCATTCTTTACCCACTCCATCAGCATCCTTGGATGGATTTATAAGATTTTACAGTAAATGCTGCAACTCAACCGAATGCTGAGCCTCAGTGGCGTAGTGGTTAGAGTGCAGTGCTGCAGGCTACTTCTGCTGACTGTCAGCTGCCTGCAATTTGGCAGTTCAAATCCCACCAGGCTCAAGGTTGAAAATCAGCCTTCCATCCTTCCAAGGTGGGTAAAATGAGGACCCAAAATTGTTGGGGGCAATATGTTGACTGTGTAAGCTGTTTACAGAGGGCTGTAAAGCATTATGAAGTAGTATATAAGTCTGAGTGCTATTGCTATTGCTAACTTAGGAACATCTGCTTAACAATCAGCTGCCTGGCACTTCATGGCACTCTTTTTCAAATATGATTAAAAAATTGTATATGATCCAACTTTGAGAAAATATTCAAAAACGTTTTCTTCATGATAACATCATAATGAATATACAAACTCCCCCTGCTCCATAAAAAGACTTTTTATTTTGTATACACTTCCTTTTAAAAAAATACAATTTCTTATATAGTTTTCCTCTGTACTTAGGATGTTGATTGTGTCTTCCTCACTAAAGAAGAGCTGGAATCTAAAGTTGATGTTTTGGCACAAGAATTGGAGGTTCTAAGGTGTATCTTTGCAGAGGTGGGTATTTAGTTCTTAGGAAACCTGTTGGTATCATATCCATAGAGAGAAACAGCAACAACTCCTTTTTAGGAACATCATACAATTATGGGTGTGTGATCCTAACCTACCATGGCTCCAACAGCTTTGCTCAATATGCACTCTTTTATTGGCATTCTATTGTAGGGCCCTAAAAGAGGACCAAAATACATTAATTGTTAAGCAGTAGAAGGCAATAATGTAGGGGTGACCAAGAAACAGGGGACATGTTTGATTTGAAAATTGGAACAAACCATCACATTCTGGCTGTTTTGGAACCATTTTGGGTCAGAACTGGAACACAGAATGCATTGGCTGTTCCAGATTTGAGGTGAAACATAATGCAGATAGGCCTGATAGCTCTTCCAGTCAGTAGTTTCCATCATGGTATATTCCACCATTCTGCTCATTCATCCCATATTCCTAGTACCTTCCCATCACTCTCCCCCTTCAGCTGCAATTACTTCTCTCTCCAATTCTTAGCATGGCACACCCCACCGTCCTGTTCATCCACTCATCTTTTCAGTCTATTCCCTTCCTCCCTTCAACCCCCAATGTATTTGGCTTATATCCCATTTCTCCCACCTTCACTTTAAGTGATTTCTGCCCAAACCAAAACAATCATTCTGTGCCCAGAACAAAACAGTCCCTTATTTGTTCTATGTCTGGACCCAAATAGACCCTGCATGTGTTGCCTCAAGAACGGCGCCCCCGAAAGTAACTGGTTTTTTTGCATGCCACAGTTTGTACCATGTAAAGTTTTATATATCCCTGCAAGGATATGGGAATTTATTCTGGAATCATATGCTCTACAGGAATTAACTCAGTTCAACCACCAAATGTGTGACACTTCTGTGGTTCTGAAAATGGACAATACACGTGACCTGGATATGGATCTCATCCTTAAGAACGTAGAAGCCTGGTATCAGAATATTGCTCACACCAGCAAGCAAGAAGCTGAAGCTTTTTATCACAGCAAGGTGAGTATTACTTTGATAATCATAGGGACCTTGCTTGGAAAATCAAGCAGATCAAGATGCAACAATTGAGCTCTTCGTTTGAGTAAACTCATCCATGAGTTGGGAGTCGGGAAGCAAACCTTGGCATGGACTGTCAGGTGAGAAGCTTAAACAAAGCCCTTGACCACTAGGAAAAGTAACAATGGCCTCATCCCCCAAGTCTTATTGCCTTCTTCAGATCTTATAAGAGCCATTGTGGCTCAGTGGTTAGAATGCAGTATTGCAGGCTAACCCTGCTCACATTGCCAGGAGTTCGATTCCCTCAATCCTGACTGGCTCAAGGTTGACTCAGCCTCCCATCCTTCCGAGGTGGGTAAAATGAGGACCCAGATTGTTGGGGCCAACATGCTGACTCTGTAAACAGCTTAGAGAGGGCTGTAAAGCACCGTGAAGCAGTATATAAATCTAAGTGCTATTGCTATGCTTCCTGTCCAGCTTATACCCACAAATCCCAGCTATTATAACAGACAGTTCTAACCCATGCCTATACCACAAAACACAGCAAATGATGAAGGATTTTTTTTCATGTTGATATGCCATCGACTGCTCAATGACAGTAAGAGTGGTTCTGATTTTCATTTATTAGATTGCAGCAATTCAGAACAATCGAGGCAAATTCAACGAAGAACTGAAAAACAACCAGCATGAGATTGCCGAGCTCAACAGGATGGTCCAGAGGTTGCAAATGGAAGCTGATAATGCAAAGAAGCAGGTGGGGGAGTCCATCTTATTTTATTGCTTCATCTTGAATGATCTTGTTTTCCTACAATAGCAGGTAAACAGATTCTCTGGAATCTCGAGATCTTATTGATCCTTTCAAAGAGGCTCACCGTAAAGAAAAAGAAAACTACGGAGGTTTTCTCTGAAGATTCCTCTCAGGTGCTCTTCTGGAGTGTCCATTAAATTGCAGTGTGTTGTTTCACCCTCATTTTGGAAATACCACAGTGGAACCTCTGTGCTATCTCCCTCCTCCCCCCAAAAATTTTTTGAATAGAATAATCCCCCTTCCCTCCACAAATGCACATTTGCTTTCTGAGGAGGAGAATATTTGAGGGATAGGGTTGGCTTACCATAAAAACAAATAAGAAAGTATCTCTTGAATTGTG
>JANHJO010005526.1:2371-13466 GCA_032468235.1 Pseudoxyrhopus heterurus | reverse complement strand
ATTACTTATTTATAATTCTTGTTCATGTTCTATGTTTTTCCACTTTTATATGACTATGTATGTTTTTGACAAATAAAAAAATAAAAAAAAATAAAAAAAACAACTCCTCTGTTCCATGCATGGGTATAATATGAGTGTTTTGGTTTGATACAAATCACCTAAAACTAGCTGTTTTGTGCTTGAAACAGTTAATGAACGGAATGTTGTATACTACTCTAGCACTTGGTTGTGGAAATACTCCCCATGAATATTCAAGAGCATTACGCCTCCTGTTACTGAATTATTGTAATTATTAAGGTTAATGAATTGTCATATGAAGTAATAAAACGTAATAAAACAGTTCTGTGTGTCATAGAATCCAGTGAAATTGATCAAGGTTTTATGACGGCAAGCTTCTTTTATATTACTGAGTTAGAACCACAGTGGTTTGTTTAGTCCAGAATATTACTTCTGGTTGGAGTAATATTCCAAATTCTTGAAATTCTTGAGCAAAGATGGCTCTTTTAGCCATCACAACTTTATATCCATTGAATTAGATATACCAGGGAACAAACTAAGAAGATTTTGTGTGTTCAGGGCATAGATTCCTTCCTTAAAAATTTGCCCCTTTTAATCTTAAATATTTATTATATTGTAACCAGTATTACTATCATAGATGTTTGGCACTATAGTTTTCATAAATCATATTAATATATAGCAAATATGCACTCCAAGATGCCTGCAGTTTTTATTCTCAGTTATGGAAAGAAAATGTTTTTTTTTTCTGTGTAACAATTGATTATATAGCATTTATTTTTCAGCTATGCTCCTTGGTGTCCTGCCTGTCAGAATTTACAGCCAGAATGGGAAAGCTTTGCCGAATGGAGCGAGGATCTTGAAGTGAACATTGCCAAAGTGGATGTAACAGAACAGCCAGGTAAGTTGTTCTTCCAATATGAATTGAATAACATAAATGATGTTTCATTGCTTTAGAGTAAGTTACACACAGTTGCAAGGTTGGGGTGTGGTTGCTCAGTAGCTTAATCATGTTGGAGATGGTCTCTGCTCCATTGGTTCGAGCTCTAGCACTGCGTGGCGGGATAAACTCCCATCAGTTGCCTCCGCTTCTGCCCACCTTGCAGTTCAAAAAGGATATTGTATGCGAGTAGATAAATAGGTACCACATTGGTAGGGAGATGTGTTGAGGCAGTCAATGCAGGCAGTCAGATTTCTACTGGCTCTGAACCTTCCCAGTTGCCCCTTGGTGAAGTATCTCCAAAGAAGGGAGGGGGAATCAGATGCTGCTGCAGGAAGAGCTGCTTATCTTTCTGGTGTGAAGCCAGCTCGCCCTCCTGTGGCGCACCATAGGAAGTATGCAAGCCTGTGTACCTAATAGAGCTGGTAAATAGACAAACTACTACTCAGCATTGGCATTGTACTCTCCTAGTTAATGTAACAATGCCATATGCTAACAATAATAATAATAGCTGCAAGGTTTTTCTCCAACCTGAAATTTGCCTTCAGTACTCTTATTTATTTATTTATTCAACTTATATGCTACCCATAGGGGCACGATGACTCAGTCGTTAAAGATGCTTAGCTTACCTGGGTTTGAATGTAGCATGGTGTTAAGAGCTGCAAGGAGTTTAAAGTTCTTGAGTTTTAGTCTGTTAAGATGTAAGTTTTAGAGTTTTATATTTTTAGACATTGCTTTTGTGACTGTTTTTATTGCATAGATTGTTGTATTGTATGCCGCCCGGAATCCTCCAGGAGTAGAGGCGGCTTATAAATACTAATAATAAATAAATAAATAAATAAATAAAAGCTTCTTCAGTTCTGAAGAAGCTTCTTGGATGAAAAGTGAAATGTCTTCAAGGAAAAACAAAGCCCAGTTGCCTTTTGAAAAAGTACCTTTGGGATGAGCTGCTGGACAGCAGATTGAATGGTGGTAGTGATGGAAGCAGGGTGGGTGGAGAGAATGTACAGTGTTTCAACATTGGGGCTTACCGTAGGTATTAAACAACAGGTATCATGGTGGATTTTCACATGCTTAATATGTAGTTTTCCCTGTTTCTCAGAATCCAAGTAACTTCCCTATTTGTTCCATGTGTGTCTTCTCTATCTGCTTTTGATTCTACCAATGTCCCTGACCAATTTAATTAGCTGAGAGGAAAGACAGTGGTTTCTTTAGCTAGTTTCTTCAACACTCATGGATCAGATTCAACATCTGTTTCAGACTCTGTCTTAATCAGCTGACGCTGCCTTTCCTTAAGCTTTTCTTCTCCTGATCCTAGGTTACCAGTCTTCAGTCAGCCATTTGTGACTCCGAGCAACGTGGTGATATTGCCCTAAAAGATGCTCGAACTAAGCATGTTGAGCTGCAGACAGCCTACCAGCAGTCGAAAGATAAACTGGCATGCCTGCTCCGTGATTACCAGGAGCTGCTAAACACCAAGCTGGCTCTAGATATTGAAATTGCTACCTATAAGGCACTGCTGGAAGGAGAGGAGAGCAGGTGAGGTGCACTTTTAAATATACTTAGAAAAATATAAAAACACATATTTATAATGCCCAGCTATCAAAAAGGGTAGCAATCTGTGGCTTTCTAGATATTGTTGGGTTCCTATTCATCCTAATCAATATGGTCAGAAGTCGAGAATGCTTGGAAGGCTGAACACCCAAACACCTAGACTGTTATGTTATACATGTCTGTTATAAAAGATGCTAAAATGGGAAATTGGCATTTAGAATGCTAGACTAAAATGGAAGGCATCAAATTGATGATATGCTATATTTATGGAAGGAAAGATACTCAATAAATTATCGATGTTATAATTAGGTGGTTTGATTGGGTGAGTCTGGGAATAATGTACTATACAATTTTAAAATAAAGAATTGAATACTGGATAAGAAATATCCTTATATACCCATCCTGAGAATGTAAATTAGTTTTTATTGGGGGACCTCTATGGTTACCTTTCCAGAATCAGCTGGAAGATATGATTTCTGAAAGATGTTGTTCTTTGCAATACTTAGAGACTATATTCTACTTTTATGGAAATCAGATATATAGTACAAGAATCCACTGAGCTACTAGATGGCAGCAAAGAATTCTCTAGATTTTTGAAACCTGGGAAGACTGATTCACCTCATTTAGCTTCTCATAAGCTTTATTACGTTGGGTATACAATCAGCCAGATGTTTAGACTGGATTTGGCATTTTTATTCACCTACTGAGTCTTAGGACCTGGGATAGGCAGATGTTGTTTGAGGGTATTAAAGGTATTGTAGCAAGGTGTAACCTGTTCCAAGTAAAGTTGCCTTTTGCAATTGACTGATTTTTTCAATGCTGATGGTATTCAAATAGTGTCCAGATATTTTTATTATTAACATTATTATTTTACATAATGCTAAATATTTGTGCATGTTTTTGCATCAGGAGGGAGGTGGACTCTATGCACACAGAACACACTCTTCTCCATAACTTCTCAGTGCTTTAGACTACAACTCCCTAAATTCTCTATCAAAGAGACCAAACCTTTATTTGTTGGGAGCTTGGGAAGCTATAGGCTACAGTATTGTTCTAGAGATAATTAGGCTGGGGAAGTCTGATCAACAGATGTTCTCTCAACACATGGACAGTTGGACAAGTAGGATGTGAGGCAACTGTAAACAGACCTTCTCTCCCATTTCATTCATTTCTTAACTGTGGGGATGAAATCCTCACATATTATACTTGGTGTTATGACCCAGGTTGTGTACGCAGGGGCAGGCTTCAATAAAGTCCTTTATTGCTCTGCTATCCCATGACAAATGATCCCACAACAGCCGGTAAAGCTCCACCCCAAACTTTCCCGAAGGCAGCTACCCACAGTCAGTGCCACAGAGTCCCACAAACTAAATCCAATATTCATCAGAGCTGATTTACAAGGCAAGATGGAAGTCCAGAGTCCACAAACAAGGTTCAAAGTCCACAGGGCAGAAATACAACACGAAGTCAGGGTTTATAATGATTGGGGAAGTGCTTGTTGAAGCAAAAAAACGTTCCTGACAAAGACACGCTCCTCCAGCCTCTGATTAAATCAGCTTAAGCCAGATGTTTCTTGTAAGAAGGGGTGGGGCAGCCTCCTCACCAGCAGGCTCACAAACCTCCTTTGAGGTTTCCTCTGCTTCGTTCTCTGTGCCCTCGGAGAAGGTGGAGGAAGCAGCTGTTCCTCATTAGAGGGGATCTGTTGCTTCTCTTCATCAGTGCCTGTCTACAGCCAATCCTCCTCTGCATTTGTAAGGGTAGGCAGGTCTCCATCCAGTTGACTCCTTCCTCCAATGGTGGAGGGGCCTGGGATAGCATAATCCTCAGCCCCTGGCCTCTCCAGAAATTCCAGGGTAGGCTTGCCATTCCCGTCAGAGGTTCCCACTCCTCCTCTTCCTCCAAACCAGGATCCAATGGGGCCATGGCACTTGGGGTCCCCTCACCCACCCTTCTGAGCATCATCAGGACTGAGTTACCAAAATCCAGCCAACATGATGTGACAGAAAAACGTGCCTTTGCTTCCATTTAAGGACCACATGAATTTCTGCACTTCAGATGTGCTAGCCACAAGCCAGAACATCCTATTTAAATAGTGATGCTGAGCATTATGACAATGAATATAGTAATGCCTATAGACAAAGAATGCCGAATGATTGCTTTTGAAATATTGAGTCTTTAAAGAATACGGTCTGTATAAGCCGTCTTGCACTTCTGGTTCTAATTTTCACTTTTCTCATCCTAACAGGATTTACACAGGCAATCCTGTCAGTGTTGGTGAGTACATTGAGCACCCCCTTACCCTGCTTAAAAATGCTTAACCAAATATTGTGTGCTTGATATTTTCAAGCCTGCCACCAAAGTAACGGAACCTCTCTTCTTTGCCATCTTTACAGCAATGGTTAGTGGAGGCTACCCAGTGGGTGAGTGTCCCCCTGGAATGGGAGTCGGAGTGGCCTATGGTGCTGCTGCAGGAAGAGGCATGGAACACAGTCATGGGAACTTTAATGGCACGGGAGAAGGCTTCACCACTGGGAGCGCACCTTGTGTCCACACTATGGGCCCCAGGACTACAGGAGGCTCAGGAGGCATGGCAGCTGGAGTCAATCATGGGATGATGCATGGGGCTGGATTGGGAACTGCAGGAGGGGTTAGTGCCAGCAGTGGCGGCTACACAGCCAATGTTACCAAGCATATAATGACCTCTGGAGGTGGCAGACATAACTCAGGTCTTTCTGCAGATGGAAACTGTGGAAATAGTCACCATGGTGGAATACACCATAGTGTAGGAGCCACCTGTGTTTCTGGAGGGTCTGGCATGGGAGTGCATAGTTCTGGGGCTGGAGGCCTCTCCGGAGCTATGTTTGGGGCTTCCCGTAGCGAGAGCAGCTCTGGGCTTAGAAATGTCCAAGTCACATCAGTCAAGTCTTCAGTCAGAAAATTTATGTACTAAAATCCCAGGAGCTGGGAAGAAGGAACTTCATGTGGAGACAGACGCATGAATCATTACGTTCATGACTGGGAACAGCCATGCTCTAGATTAAGACCATATTGAGGGTTTGGGGTGTGCCAGGAGCCAGTCTCAGGTATTGGGCATGGCCAAAGGCAAATGAGTGGGTGGGGCTGGCTCATAGCAGATTCAGAATCAATCCTCTCAAAGGGAAAATTGAGAACCACTCCATTTCTGCCATTCCTTTCCTCCCCCAGAACCAGCCCTGATTCATTGCTCAATTTTAGAGACTAGCTGAATGGCTGAAAAAGGTTGAAAAATGATGAATAGGCTCTGGGGGCCATGCCTAGGCATCTGGGATTTCACAGGCCTCTGGATTACCCATCCCATGGGAAAGAAATAGCAGGGCCTTATATTTATTTGAGATAGCTTACTGTAGATTGCTTCAGCATGTAATGACCGGGGTTTTCTGTCTTTAAGACTCTTCCAGCAGTCTCCAACCATGTATGCTCCTTTTCCCTCAGTCTATACTGGGAATATATATATAATATATTTGGCCTGTTTTTGAATTTGGGGTTTTATTATTTCCTTTTTGTCCTTGGTGCCTAGCAAAGCATTTCAGAAAGGGAAGCCACATATTAACTGTCCAAGATGGGATTGCAAATAACATTTCTTTCCCCTGCCTCCCCCCACACCCCTGTCGAGATTTACTGTATACACATTTTAACCAGTGGTGGGATGCAAAAAATTTTTACTACCGGTTCTGTGGGCGAGGCTTGGTGGGCGTAGCTATGAAATCGGCCAATCAGAGGTGGTATTTGCTGGTTCTCCGATCCAATCAAAATTATCGCTACTGGTTCTCCCGAACCTGTCAGAACTGGCTGAATACCACTTCTGATTTTAACACTGATCCCTTCTCTTGACTTCTTCACACCCGTTTTCGCACCGGAATACCTTCCTTGATATATTTTTCTTCCCTGTTACAGCTAGACTTGCAGTTAGACCGGGGATGGGGATCACATTAATTTTCCCACATTGTTAAAACCTCTTTTTAAAAAAGGATTTGTATGCTGAGTTAAGAATTTGAGTTTGTGAAATGTTGGGATGAAGAGAATGATGCGTGTAGGCTGTCTGCTTCTGCACTCAGATGTTATTGATAAAAGCCAAGTTTCTGTCAAAAAAGATTAGTAGAAATTTGAACCCAAATAACATGCTAGAAGGTTTCCTTGTTGTAGTGTGAAATTCTGTTGCATCTTTTTAATTAAGTGTGCTTTGCCATAGTTCAATGCATGCATTACTATACTGATTAAGGATTAGTTGCAAAGAACATATATCTTTAATATCTACATTGTTGCTATATTTTGCTCCTTGTTAAGCACTCCAAGCTTCCTTCTATATTTTCAATAAACTGCATGCATGCACTTGGCTTCTGCTTCACTTTAGTGTTTTTGTTTCTTGCTTCCTTCTGTCTCTAAATTTTTTTCTCTGTGAATTGTAAGTAAATATATACCTGCTGGCTCAGCTCCCTCTGTCAAGTAGACACAGAAGCAAAATTCATTTACTTTACATTAGAATTCAAACTCACCAGGCATCTCATTTTCAGAGTGAAATAAAGATTAAAAAATGAGCTTTTTAGATCTGCATTTTTCTCAACTTTGTAGCATACTTCCATCAGTACAAAAATATATTAAATTCTCCATAAAAACACATACTAATACATTAAAGTATATAATTTACATATAGAATGCATGAAAGCAATATATTTGGAGAAATCCATTCAAGCAAACGCAATTTATTGCAGATTTTGCTTAAGAAAAGTTCTGCAATTTCAATGGGAATAGGATGTTCGACATACTTGTATGTATTAAGCTGTATTAAGCACCAATCATGCATACAAAAAAAAGAGGCAGATTTGAATTTATTCATGTTGAGTTTCTCTCCTGGAGATCCGGAATACTTCCAAGTACCCCTTGTGTGAAGGACCTCTACACTTTGAAGTTTACACTGCTGCACAATTCACATTGTGAGAATGTGCAGAAGCTCATCTGAATGGTTTCTCTCTATGAATTGACCCACACTGGTTTCCCCTTTATTTTTATGTCCAAAGTACAATGCTATGTCACACTCAGGAACAAAACTGAGCGCTGCTTGGACTTCATCCAACATTTGATCTGAACTGTCTCATTTAGACTTTTGTAGTTCTGCACATTTCTGATACAAAATAAAAGCTGTGGCAATATCCCTGTGAATCTGCTCACTGAGATGGGATAGCAATAGCAATAGCACTTAGACTTATATACCACTTCACAGTGCTTTTTGCAGTCTTCTCTAAACAGTTTACAGAGTCAGCATATTGCCCCCAACAATTTGGGTCCTCTTTTACCAACCTCGGAAGGATGGAGTCAACCTTGAACCTGGTGAGACTTGAACTGCCGAATTACAGGCAGTGGGAGTCAGCAGAAGTAGCCTGCAGTACTGCACTCTAACCATTCCGCCACTGTGGAGGTTCCCCGCTCCCTCCACTTCCCGAAGAAAAATTGGGTGACCCACCAAAATGGAATCAATCAAGATGCAACTAGACATCTTGTCCTGGAATATGTCTAAGCTCAGAAACCCTATGCAAAAGTATACCAATGGGAATGTTGTGTATAAAAAGCTATACATTATAGAACAACATGTATACAAATGACTATATTTAGGATACACACACACACACACACAGGTAGTTCTTGACTTACAACAGTTTGCTTAGTGACCATTCGAAGTTATAACGGCACCGAAAAAAGTAACTTATGACCATTTTTCACACTTACGGCTGTTGCAGCATCCCCATGGTCACGTGATTTACATTCAGATACTTGACAACTGACCCACATTTATGACGATCACAGAGTCCCAGGGTCATGTGATCACCTTTTGCAAACTTCTGACAAGCAAAGTCAATGGGGAAGCCAGATTCACTTAACAACTGTGTTACTAATTTAACAACTGCAGTGATTCGCTTAACAAATGTGGCAAGCAAAGTCATAAAATAGGGCAAAACTTATTTAGATTTCTCACTTAGCAACATAAATTTTGGGCTCAATTGTGGTTGCATGTTGAGGACTACCTGTGTGTGTGTGTGTGTGTGTGTGTGTGTGTCAGCCAGTAGGGAACATGTGTAAATTAGAAGAAAGTATAATTGTTTCTGGATTTCTGCAACAAAACTGATGAAATACAATTTTTTAAATGTAGGCATCAGAAATCAATCAATTTCGATGGAGTTTTGCATTTCTAAACACACAGAACCTCACCATGTCAACAAATCAAACACATAAAGCTTGATGTCATAACCCTCTGTTCCTAAATCCGATGATGCCGAAATATTGATGTGTGTGTCATGGTGTTACAACTCAAGCTCTATCCTTATAGATTTGCACTGTGATGTTGCATCAGGTACATGGAATGGAGTTTGTGGTATGGTATTATGGTGTACATTTTGTCACTTCCCCACCTCATCATGGGCATCTTTGCCTAATATGATGATTAGGAACAAATTAAAAATACTCAGTAAGGAAACCATTTCATTTTGCTACTTAAAGGTTTCCAGCAAGAGTGCTTTAGAGAAGCAAAACAATTGGCAAGGAAGTGAACTGGTTCAGATGTTAACTTGAGTACGTGAGGATTTGTAAGCAAGTTGAGGATAAGCAAATATGCTGAACTCTCCAGTATGCCACTGTATCCTATCCCTTGTTTACTCACAGACCCTCTATGTAGAGGGTCACTCAGTGAGGGACATAAACATAAACTCTTTAAATAGGATATATAAATAAAATAAAAATGTAACAGCCTTTTTAACTCCAGATATACTGATTATCTTTGGAATATGCCATTTTCTGCTATACACATTCTCTATTGAGAGCACTGACAGATCATTTAGGCCAATGCTTTTCAACCATGACAACTTGAAGATGTATGGATTTTAATTCCCAGAATTCCCCAGCCAGCACACCAAGGTTGAAAAATACTGATTTAGATAGCTTCTGACATGTTGCTTTGCAGGTAATTTTTTTCTAAGTTTCGATTTAAAGAATGTGTTTCTACCATTTTTTTTTTAAAAGCAAGCCCTCAATGGAAACTTCACTAAAATGTAAAGACAAAACATAGTTTTCTATCATAAGACATTTTACCGCTTTGTTACTGTTGATTTTTAGCAACTTCAGATTGTGGGAGTGATATGAATGAATGTTTTGCCCAAGAAAGGCGTTTAGAAAATCACTAACATATTTCTTGACCAGAATGCTCCCAATGCATACACTTGTTCTGATACCAGAGCCAATGGTTGCAGACATTACATGTAGTTGACAGAAGGAAGGTAATAGAGGCAGTTTGGTCTAGTGGTTAAGGCACCAGGCTAGAAACCAGGAGAGTTTTATTCTAGTCCCACCTTAAACATGAAAGTCAGCTCGGTGATTTTGAGCCAATCACTCTCTCTCAATCCAATTCACCTTACACATCTGTTGTTGGGAAAACAGGAGGAGAAAGGAGTATTAGGTATGATTGTCACTTTGAGTTATCTAAAAAATTAGTAAAGGGGGATATAAAATAAATAAAGACAAACAAAGGTTCCCACATATCACCTTAGGCTCTGAAAGGTGAACCATTGTAGTTCTTTAAAAAAAAACTAGTTTGCCGCTATTCGTTTTAATTTATTTGATTTTCTAGTCTCCTTAAGTAAAGAATAATATTTGCATATTCTGAAAGAACACAAGATATGTAATTGGACGTGAAAGAAAAGAGTTTCGTGTATTAATCAAATTCTATAAAGAGCAAAAAAATGGAACATCATTACCGAACAAATGACAATTATATTTAGTGGGAATAAATGCAGGGTGGTGCACAAGTCCCCTTGGGCTCACAACTTATGCTCGGGAAGCAGGTGGTAGAGGTGGGCAGGCAGGTCTTTGCACAAATTTAACTGGGACATCAATTATACTCATTTCTAGACTAGGAGGCTCTGCTCATGTTTATGTATGCTTCAATTATTTCCCAGTTGGATTACTGCAATGCCCTCTGTATGGGTTTATGATGAACACCATGCAAAAAGTATGGCTGGTCCAGAATGCAGTGGCATAGTAATTACGGGCAGAGTACATTAATATGGCACTACTACACTACTTCAGGAACTGCACTGGCTCTCAACAGACTTCTGAGTAAAATGCAAAGTAATGAGTATCACGTATAAAATCCTACATGTATTGATTTAATTCAGGATTGCATATTTGTTTTGTTGTTGGTGACTGCATTTAATATCTTGCTATGTTTTCCAGACTCTCTCTGGCAAGTGGGTAGACATATAAACTGATTAAATTAATAAAATAGATAGGGTTCCTGGTAAAACCATACTGGGTGGGACTTGGCTCATGTACATAGGGGGTAAAAACATTATGACATCATCAACTCATATCATCATTTTGATGTCATTGTGGCTCTCTGTGGCACTAACTACAGAACACAAAAATTAAACCCTATATGTCACCTTCCAAGCCAATGCATAGAATAGAATGAAAATAAGGAAGAGAAAAGAGAAGAGAGGAGAGGAGAGGAGAGGAGAGGAGAGGAGAGGAGAGGAGAGGAGAGGAGAGGAGAGGAGAGAAGAG
>JANHJO010005525.1:15266-30704 GCA_032468235.1 Pseudoxyrhopus heterurus | reverse complement strand
CCTTTGAGACAACTATGACCTGGATGATTGAGAATCTCCACAGACATTCTGTTATTGGAATTTGCTCTTTTCACATATCTCCCCCAAAGCATTGTTTATTAAAAGCATTATGTAGCTTTAAGATGATCTGAAGTGATACTTAGCTCTTCAATAGTATTACAGATGCATACCTAGATACTTCTCAGTAAAATGACTTTTTTCCCCATTTACTAATTATTGTGCACAAAATTTCCAAATTTCCATTTGAGAAGTGCTGGATTAGGAGAACATCCTCACAAGCCAAATGTAAGGCAAATGACAGTTTATATATATATATAAACAATTTTTGCCGAAACAATTTTTTCTTTTCTTTTTCTTTTTTTACTTTTTTTTTTTTAACTTTTCAGCTCAACATGCTTGTAAGGAACTTTCCCTCTTTTACCCAGATTGTATGAAACGTTTTGTGTTACGGCTGTCTTAAATCCCCCAGAGACTTTTATAGTGCCAGAGAGACATAATAGTTGTAGCTCTGATTCTTGCAACCTGTGTTTGCAACCTCACACTGATGGTCCCTTGTACATTGTGAAGCTCTTTAAATAGAGAGAAAGAATGACTGCAATCTGGCCTCGTGTCTGTGTCACTTCATTATCTCATAAAACGTCTGTGTGGCCAATTAACATGGTGATACTTTAACTAAGGTTATCGTATTTGAGCAAGCAAAATCTGTGCAACCACTAAACCAAGGGTTTTCAAATTCAACTTTACGATGTTCTATGAAAAATTCAGAGGGGAGGGAAAGATTCCTGTATGTTGGCAGAGAGGTCCATAGCAATTTTTTGTAAGGAACACCAGAAAGGAGACATTCAAAAGATATCCAATATGGGTTTGTTTGTTTTTTGTTAGCCATGTTTCTTAAAATCAGTGTTGAAGATCCAAGAGAAGATTGCATATAGAGATAATAAAATAAGAGCACAACAACAGTTTTCTCTCAGGGGCAATCTGGAGCAGAAAAACGATGCTACAGTGCTTAAGCTGGGTGGATTGTACCTATCTTCCTCTTTTCATTCCAAATGTTGTCCTTCAAGCAAGATTAGAGGTCCAAGGGAAGGAGAACAGTTGGAAAGCTAGTTAGATTAAAGAAGGCAGAAACTGCTAACTGTTCCATTGTCCTATCTCACAGCCAAACCTCTCATAAAATGCTAAGTAGGTGGCAGGCTTCTAATAAATACATACATCAGTTGTGCATAGCATCAGCAGGAACCAAGTCTAAGTTGAAATGCTTTCTTATTTGTTTATGAGGTTGCTGCCCAGATTTTCATGTTAGATAGGGGTAGTCCCCGAGTTATGACCACAACTGACCCAAAATGTTATGTTGTTAAGTGAATTTTTGCTCCATTTCACAACCTTTCTTGCTACAGTTGTTAAGTGAATCTGGCTTCCCCATTGACTTTGCTTGTTAGAAGGTCGCAAAAGCTGGTCACATGACCATGGTCATGCAACCATTATAAATATAAACCAGTTGCCAAGCACCTGAATTTTGATCAACTGAGCATGGAGATGCTGCAACGGTCATAAGTGTGAAAAAGGGTCCTAAGGCTTAGGACCGGGTTATTTTTGAGTCCTCCTTCTACCACCATAAGCCTCCCAGTGCCCCAGAGTTGGCCTCCTACAGGTCCCATCAGCTAAACAATGTCAGCTGGCGGGCCCACAGGGGAGAGCCTTCTCTGTGACTGCACCGACCCTCTGGAACCAACTCCCCCCTGGGATTCAGATCATTCCCGACATATTGACCTTCCGCCGAGCTGTTAAGGCCTGGCTGTTCCCACAGGCTTGGGGCTGAGGATTCTACCTGTGGCAAGGGTTTCTTAAGGGTAGTTTTAAGAGCTTTTAAGAATTTTATTCTTTTAAAGTTTTATATTTTAATATTAATTGGTTTTATATCTTTTTTGTATGAATTGGTATATTGTAAGCCGCCCAGAGTCCTTCAGGAATGGAGCAGCTGATAAATATTATAAAATAAATAAATAAATAAATCACTTTTTCAGTGCTTTTGTAACTTCGAAAGGTCCCTAAATGAACTACTATAAGTCAAGGACTACCTGTATTTGGTTAAGATTTGGGATGCCATGAGTTACGACTATTTTTTGAGTTTCCCAACTTAAGCATGGCATATTTTATACCCCAGTGCAATTCAGTTTGCATTTCCTCAACCAAACCTAGCATCCTTGTTTGTATTTATTGTAAATCAGTTTATATTGCCCCAGTTAATATTTGCTTAGGGCTTGTGCTGATTTCACAACACATGCAGTCTCTGGGTTTCATCTTTATCTTGAAGGATTAGATGAAGTAAGCTGCCTTGTAATAATTTAGCTTTATCTTGTGCCTTACAGTTTTATGTTCTTGTAACGGCAGTTTGCCTTTTTTTCCCTCCTTTATTTAATTAAATATCTCTTATTTCACAATGACAACATTTTTATTGGGAAGTTTATTTGCTTAGCAGCTGGCACAGCAAAGCAATGCTTGCCATTAAGAGCGTGTGTTTATTTTTAGCAGCATAGTCAGAAAAAAAAAACTGATATGCACACAAAGATAATGAGAGAATGGTTGTTTTCAGGGACTGGAATGTTCTAGAATGAAGGGACTATTGCTTAGCCTTTCTTGAGGCACAGTTACATGAATGTCACTTTTACTGTTACTTCTTCTTTAACGAGAAGCTTTTTTGATGATACTTCTTCCACTGGTAAAAAAAATTCTTTTGCATATTACAGCTTGCTTCTCTTTATTCACTGTCTCTGTTTTGTTAAGCCAATGGACTATTGATCATAAACAGCCTGGACTAAGTAGCTATGCAACCACAACTTCCTAATGGAGAGCAGAGGCTATAAATGTAATTCAGAAGAACAAAGTCTGCAGGTAACTATAGATATGTCAGGATCCCACTGGAACTAATGCTAGGCACATTTATTTCCTCTGTTTCAATGTGCTTTAGCAGGTACATCAAGGTATTTGAAACTTCAGCAGTTCCTTGGATAAATAATCTTCAGTCAACATTGTTTGACCAAATTTAATTATTTCTTTCCATGTATCTTTTAGCTAGAATTTATATTCACTTTCCTTCCATTCATGGCTGAGACTTAGTTTAACAGGTCTCTGCAAAATACTCATGATTATCTCAGTCAAGCTGATCTTTCTGATCCAGAATATAGAGTAGTAAAATGAAAAAGCTGGAAAGCTTAGGGTTAGCAATGGAACATTTGAGAACACATACCTCCTTTTTAGCTGGTGTTTCTTGATTGTGATTCATGTTGTAGAACTGTAATTTAGTTCTGTGATTACATTTAATTGAAATAATGAAAATATGTCCCAACAGCACCATACATTAACAATTGTTGGGCTGACTCAATTTCATGGAGATACCCTTGAAGAATCAATAGTGAGACATCTTCATGCCATAGTTTGTAAGGGATGAGGATGTGCTCCAAGTATTTATTTAGGGCAGCTCCAGGCCTCTGTAGTAGAGGATTGCAGAAGGACTGTAATATTACCATTTTAGAAGCTGAGAAAGGATTTGGGAAGGAATTCATCTCAAATCTGTCTATCCTTAACAAGCAAAAAATATAGAATTAGAACTTGGAGAATATTGTAAAATTTTATAAGATTATAAAAGTTTCATTGGTCCAGGTATGACTTCTCTATGATAGTATTATAACAGAGTATTTGCCAAGTAAGCTGTCCTTTGCATTGTAAAGGGAGTTCACATTTCAAAGTAATAATAGCTCCATGAGGGTAATTTTATCCCCTTAAATAAATAGGTAGCACATACCATTATATACTGAACCTGTGAAATGCTGAGGGTCATTCTTATAGTTGTAATACCCAAAAACCTACGGTAAGTCTTTGTTTATCCCCAATATCTGGAGATCATATGATAGCATAGTTCCACTCAACTGAATTAATGCAAAAAGTGGAAAGGGCAGGGGCAGTAAACAAAGAATCAGAAAAAACTAAATCTAACAGACAAGGTAGTCTTTTATCATCTAGGTTACTCCTACCATTTTCCAGCCAAGGTACTATTCTAATCTTTTAAATATATATATTTTTTATTATTAAAATAATAGAAAGAGAGAGAGAGAGAAAGAGAAAGTGAGCAAGAAAGAGAGAGAAAAAGAAAGAGACTAAATCTTGATTTGTTTTTCAAAAACCAAAGTGAAAAGACTTTCTAATAACACTTGCTGTCTGTTCTTTCCATTTGAGACCTCAGTGGGTAACCACAGTTTGAACATTTGTACTTTACATTGAACATCAATAATTGTTATTAATCGTGGTTTAAATTCCAGAAATTGTATTCCAAATCTGTCTTGCTGTGTAAACATTGTATAGAAGGGAGCTTGCTTGAACTTGGTTAAATTTCTATTGTGAATATATGCAATTTCTCCATTATAATTATTCTTCAATTTTTGTCTCTTCTGATATTATAGACAAAGTTCCTCTTTTCCAATGTCACCCAGGTTTGTTCTTGCTGCTGCCAATGGGCATCTTAGTAAATTGGAATATTTAATTGTTTTGTGGAATTATACCTCATAAAAATATCTGTGGTTTCTGTTCAAAATGTATTTTAGAACATGTTGAATGATGGTCTTATGTATTTCTTTCTGGTATCTTTTGAATTTTTTGGCATAAGCACCAAATGTGGTAAAATATTCTGTCTTCGATGTAGCATTTTTCCAGTTATTTGAAAATATGTTATTTGAAAATAGAAGATTTCTTCTTTTACTGAATAGTCCCTGTTTTGTCTTTAGTCCGTTTTCTGAATCTGGATATGTCATTTTGGCACATATAATTAATCTGCTTCTTGTTGTTTTTACTATAGTTGTCCTTGGAGTAAAAAAGTATTTAATTATGATGTTAATGGTAAAGTTGCAAAATATATCCATACTTTTAGAAGATTCCATTTTTAAAGAACAATCTTTGTCTTATATTATGTCCTTAGTTAGTTTCTTATCTTGTATCTTTGTACCATAAATGCTACATAAATGTGAAGATTATTTGGTAAGGCTGCTCTTTCTATTATTGCTGCTAACAGATTTTATTCATTCAGTGATACATACATTCTGTCATTTAGTCTATTATACAGACTAAATTTCAAAAATTCTAATCCACCTCTTTCTTTTGAATCTTAAAAAAATTGAATCTTACTCTTGAGTTTTTCCCTCCACTCCATATAAATCGATGAACTGTTCTTTGCCAATCTGCAGATTTTTATCCAAATTGGAATCAGTGTCATTCAGAATAGAAAATTCATATTGAATACTATACTCATTTTGGTTATTACAATAAACTTTACCCAGGAAAATTTTAAACTTTTACATCTTGTTTTATTTCTTTCCATAATTGATTGCAATTGTTTGAAACATGTTTTACTACTTCCTGTCTAATAGACTCTTAAGTATTTCACTGAAACTTTTGTTATCTCACAGATACACTATTTCTTGACACAATCTTCCTTGACAAAAGATAAATGCCTTGTTATTATCTTTGTTTTCTTTTCATCAATTTTATAGCCAGAAAGACAGCCAAAACCTTTAATTACTACCATCAATTGTGATATGGAGTTTTATGCTTATGTACTTGTTAATGCTATATCATCTGCACAGCATTTCATCTTGTATTTTCCCGCTTGACTTTTGATTCTAGTTGTTTATCTTTTCAGATCTTGTTTGCTGGAATTTCCAAAACAATTACAAAAGATAAATAAAGATAAAAGTGAATGCCCTTGCTGTGCACCATTACATATTGAGACAGTTGCAGAGAGTGTTCCGTTTGCTGGAATCTTCACTGCTTGCCATTGAGACCTGATCTCCATCCAGGTTTTGAATTCTTCTCCAAGATGTATTTTATCTAGAATTTCCGATAGAAATATCCATTCCAAATTATGACATAGTAATAGGTTATTCATCATTGTGGGGCAGTGGGCAGAGTCAACTTGCAGAGTCAGCTTGGTTAAAATGCAGTATTGCAAGCTGACTCTGCCCACTGCCAGCAGTTCGATCCCGTCAGGTCTCAAGATTGACTTGGCCTTCCATCTTTCCGAGGTGAGTAAAATGAGGACCCAGATTGTTGGAGGCAATAAGCTGACTCTGTAAACCACTTAGAGAGGGCTGTAAAGCACTATGAAGCAGTATGTAAGTCTAAATACTATTGCTATTGCTATCCTCCATCTAAAATGTAGTTTTCCCCCTAAAACCATATTATCATGACATTGTGGTCTGCACATGCCATTGGGCAGTCCTGCACTTCTTTGATAAGCAACGTAAGAGTCTTGGTGACCCAATTCCAGTGACTTCTTAAGTATGTTTGATGTTTAGCTGAAAAAAAAATGTACTCTCTTGCTTTGGATTTTTTTTTTGTTGTCTCCAAACATCTATCAAAGTCCTAACTTATTGTACTTCAGATTTCTTTTTAATGTCTCCCAATACTAGTGGTTATAAAAACTAAATCCAAAGTACTTGATTGGGAAATTTTGGATTAAGAGTTTTTTCAGAATGAAGTTATGGAACAATTTGTAAGGAAATTTCAAAGAGAATCAAAGTCATTTGACACCTTCATGGATAGTCTCTACTTTCCTTAAACTTCATAGAAAATTGTCCATTTCATTCATCTATCAGCAATATGCAGAGATGGGACCTGTTCCTAATCTGGCATAAGGTTAGACCAGATTAAGAAATAGAACCTGTATGAGCCTAAATCTATTTTTATTAGAACAGCTATAACAGCAGACTCTTTCTCCCTCGTTTACCTTCCTGTGAATGGCTGTCTTAGATATTTTTATAAAGTACTTTCTTGGTCTGAGCTTAAGCCATGTTGATCTGGATGTTGCTTTAATAACCAATCTTCTTTTCTCTGTCCTTCAAGGCCCTCCTCTATACTTTCTACACTATTAGACTATTTTTTCCATCTTCCTATTAAAAAAAAAATCTTGCAATCAACAACAGCTCCTGTTGAGTAATAGGAACATCTATTCATTTTCTCTCAACTCCTTTGTCACATCTAGGTGACATAAAGGTTAGAAGATTTCTAAGAAAATCTGCCTGATGGTCCTGCCTCCAACTTTTGCCCCATGTTACCTTGGCACTGTTTAGAAGTACATAGAAATAATGTGTGTGAAAGTGGGTAGGTTACAGTTACTTTTACATAGTAGATTATGCCATTTGTATTCATGTTTTTACAGATCTGTGATGTTTCCTTTTCATAAAATCTTTCTATTCATGGCCACTGCAGCAGAGAACTGTGGCCATGCTAGAAGACTACACTGGCTCTTTAAAATGCTTGATCTTCACTTAATATCCACAAGACCATAACATCATTCAGTTTTAGGCAGAAGAAAAATCCTCCATTTACTCATGAGTCGTTTCCTCCAAATACCTTACAATTCATACTCTAAAATCAGCAGCGCACACGAAACGGTGGTCAAGAGCTTGGATTTTCATTTGACCTACATTCTCCTTGAAACACTGCAGACAATTCTAGTGACTGTGTGAGCAAGAATACTCCCCACTAAGGCCATGAGAAGTTGAAAGACATCTGGAGATAAGCTACACCTTATTACCCTTCCAATATACATTCTTGATCTCCTGGAAATGGAATTGTATCACTTCTTGGATTGCCCAAGTGCTTAAGTTCGACAATGATGCACAGTATGTCCCAGGTTTACTTTTATACTGTTTTGAACAAAAAAATTATTTCTTTGTGTTTCTTTGGTGTGTTTTTGCTCTTTGAAATTTCCACTTTCCATTCTGTGGCCTATTATCAGTGCCTGGACAAAAATAATAACTTGGCTTGACATTCACTGTATCTTTTAGATTTAAGCTTGCACCTTGCATGCTTAAATTCTGCGCTACTGAAGATTTCAGCTTTTTCATCCTGTCTCCTCATCATTGTGCACTTCCCATTAGGAAGACAATCAGCTTCAGAACTCTTCACTATTCACCATTGGAAGCTTTGTAACTTTTCTCTCTGCTACAATAGCTAAAACTACACCATAATTGTCCTACAGTAGCCAAGGCAGAATAATAGGATTTATATCTTTTCTATACTTAACGCTATTCCTGGCTTTCAGCATATAGCCAGAAATAGGTCCTTTTCTTCTATATACAATTTTAAGAATGTACAAAGTACTTGTGTTTTGAAGAATTTTTTTTAGTTGACATGGCAAATGCATATAATCTGGGACTGTGCATTTTTATAGTCAAACAAGAAACTTTATAGTGATAGTGTTTCACAAAACAATGTCCTGTATAGCTCTTTGCTAGCTCTATGGGAATGGAGAGCCTTTCTGACTACCATTGCTTTTCTTATAAGGTAGGGAGAAAATTCATAAACTTCATTGCAAAATTCTGCTACCTAATGTAAATATCAATACAGTGGAACCTCAGTTCACAAAAGCTTCTGTTCGCAACCAAATCGGTTCACAACCAAAAAATCAGCTAAATGTTCGACTCGGTTTGTGAACAAATCCTCGGTTCACAACCAAGCTTCCTGAGACGAAGAAATCTCAGGAGAGAAAACACCTGAAGAAGGGTGTCCTTCCATCACGGAGGTGGACTCTGCCGCAAAACAGCAACCTCTCTCTCGCTCAGAATCGACCGACTGAACAGCTTTCTCTCTTGTTCATGGTTTTCTCAGTGTTTGTATTAAAGGGTTTTACTGTTACACTGTGATTTCTGTGGCATATTTAACTACAATAGCATATTTGTGTGCTTCAAAATCTTTTTAAAAAAAACAATAGAGTTCATAGTGGTCTGGAACGGATAGATCGTATTTCCATACAACCCAATGAGAAAATTTGTTTCGGTTCACGACCAACTCAGTTCACAACCAAAGTTATGGAACGAATTGTGGTCCTGAACCGAGGTTCCACTGTATATTGTACTGGAAACATCTAGATTTTACTAAGACCTTATAGCACAACAAAGTCATTTGCAATTCTGAGAAATAACAGTGATCAACTCTCCAGGGCAGAGGAGGCCTGAGAAGAGGGCAGTCTTGTCTTATCAACAAAGCATACAGCCGTGGCAGATACCAGAGTCTGAATGCAACTGGGTCTTTTCAGGCAGCCAGCCTCCCTATCAGTCTAACACAGCAGCATTGGATGAATGTGGTTTGTCCGAAACAACACAGAGATGAGTTGGTCAGTGGCCATAAATAGCACTTTTGTTCCCGGTTTGTATGCGGCAAATAATGTTTTTCTTAGTTTGGAAATAGATTTTTTGTGATGGGGAATAGTATCGATCACTTCGTGTGCTTACGTGTGTGTTCGCTGGTTTCAACAAACACCCCTCATTTAGGCTTGTGCTATTTCTATTAATTTTGCCGAGATCTAGTCTAAAAGACTGGTTGGCTAGAACAACCTGTGTTTCAGTGATGCAAATAAAGAGATAGGACAGAATCACTTCTCGGCCTTTTGGCTAAGATCAAGTGTAGTATCTGTTCTTATCAGTTTAATATCTGATATGTCCTCTATTTGAGGACTACATATTAAATGGATTTTTGGAACTGGGAGATGGAATAGGGGCTTGCTCCGTCCACTCCAAGCATCAGCCTGGTATTGCAGTACCTCCAGGAATGGTGCACCTCCCTCTGGGAGGAATTTCATTGGTTAAAGAATAGATGAAATAAAATAAGCATTCTACTACTTCAATTCTTATGGAGTATGTTAGAAACTGGGAGACTGAGTTTCAACCTTAAAGCTGCTTGTGTGGCGTTGTGTTGGTTAGTTTTACCAAGGAAGTTGCAGAGACTTTTCCAGGAGCTTCCTCAGGGTCAACATTTATTTATTTGTTTGTTGGAACTTCTATGCCGCCCCATTCCCGAGGCGGCTCACAACAAACTTTGACTCTTTAAAAGCCAACAAACATTGACTCTTTAAAAGCCAAAAACCAAGCAGATTAGGGTCATGGCTTCTGTTTCTTATGCATTGCTAGGTTTAAGTCAAAAGGACCAAAACAAAAGGCAGAGATCTGTTTATCTGTACATTTAAATGTACATTATCTGTACATTTCGTCTTCTGATTGTATTGTTTAAATTATTAAAAGGGACTGTTTTAAATATTTGTACATTTGTTTTGCTATGTCTGTTTTGATACCTGTACAGGAACTTGAAATACAGATAAGATGCTGTAGAAATATGATTTTAAGCAACGGATTAAAATGCTTTGTCTACGTTTAGTCTACTTTGAAACATTAAATTAGAACCTGGATTTTTTTTTTTCTAGGCATTCAGTAGCTTTCCCTTTCTCACTGATCCTAAGAATAACTCCTGCGTAACAGGAGCAGCCTGCAAATGAACTGAGACTGCATTGAGTTTTCCAAATGTTGGTGAAATACAAAGAAGCAGAAAGCTCTTGGAATCTTAAACCAAATCTGTGTTCATGCTATCCCAAACAGAATAAGGTCAGTCTTGAAAACCTTTTCCTCTCCTCCTGAAATGACCTTGAGACAGGTATTTCTTCTGGCACGTTTTAAAGCTCATGGGAGGATTTCAAATATCCAAATGCAACATGTGACTTTCTAAAAGACGCGACAAACCTGTCACCTTTTAAACTACAGGGGGAGGCTGGTTTCTTGCAGCACTTTTCGTAAGGAAGAAGTAACCTTTTTGTAAAATAATAGCAGTTTCTGGAATTCAGACATCCTGAGACACGTGCAGCATCTAGTTTTAACATTGGGGAATGTGCAGAAGGTTTTTCCTTCATTACTTGGAATCAAATAAAGAGGCCATATTCCATCCATGTGGTGGTGGAAAAAATGTTTCATTGGAGAGAGTGCCGGGATCTCCAAAAGAACTCGGGTTGCTTGATTGTTGTCCTAGGAAATCCTGGGAAATTTTTAGGATCTATTTGGGAAACATGGTTGCAAGTCCAAATTCATAAGAGAACATCTGGAAACTAATTTGGCCTTGACTTCTTTCTCAACATGGAAGCCAGCTGACCCTTAATCAGTGCAAGAAATTGTGGGTGCTCCATCATTGGAGTTTTTTTTTTTAAAAAAAGAGAGATTAGACAGCCTTTTGTCTGAAATGGAATAGGTCTCCTGCTTGAGCAGGGCGTTGGACTAGAAGACTTCCAAGGTTCCTTCCAAATTCTGTTGCTCTGTTCTGTTCATTAACAGTCTTACGTTTATTCTTGAATGACAGCATATCCAAAACCTTCCCTCGCACCTTAGTGGAAAGTTAACGACGGTGCTGTAAGTAAGATTTTTCCTCTTTTGCTGTACTGAAAATGGGAAATTTCCTCCCTGAGCAGAGATTCTTGCTCTAAGGAGAGTCCCCCTGCATCTGGCATGGATTTTGCGGGAGAGACATTCAGGCCACAGGAGCAATTTCTTTTTTAAGAGCTTGCGGCTCTGCTTTAAGGGGGGAATACTTGGCTTCCCAACAGTTGTCTTCACCACCCCTATCTGGTTGGTAGGAACACTTGTGCTGTCCCCTCCCCATGGCCTTTTTAAGATGGAACCTGATCTCCCTTCCCGGGGCTGATAATACTTATTGAGGACTGGTCACGTGGATTGGTTTTGACAGGTGCAGCTGCAAAGCAGGCAGACGCACAGCCTGGAAGGACTTGGGGGATCTTGACCTCTAAGGGGAGCCGAGAGGGGAGCAAGCAGAAAAAAGAGACCGAAAGCTCGAGCGAGGGGGGGGAACCGTGTAAATTGTAAGGGAGAGAATAGGGACAGAGGAACAGGGCTTCGCAGAACAAGGCAACATGACGATGCAGATAGAAACGCACGTCCAATACAACCATTGCTACATGGCGACCGAAGACTACATGGCACAGGAGGAAGACTGGGATCGGGACTTACTGCTTGACCCAGCCTGGGAAAAGCAACAGCGAAAGGTAGGAGGCCAGTTAGAAAGAGGAAACAGCAGATCCAAGACGTACGGATCGGGTGCCAGGCCCAGGGGTCTTTCTGAATGGAACGTCTCCAGGATAGCGGCTGGGTCATGAGCCGGCTTGGCTGCTTCTCTTAATTCCTTGCTGTGTTGGTTTTATCGCATTTCTTTCCAGTGGCACCAATCATAAATTCCAGACAGTGATTCTGGGGTGCGCCTCTGTCTTCCTGGGAGGGGGGAGCAAATCCTTTCGAGTTGGCCTCAGTGGAAATTTGCGGATTTGTGGGAAGGCAGATAAATGCTCCTGAAACCATGGATGTTGAGATCCGAGGTTATACCTGCTCGGTGGGACTTTGCAGGATGGGGGAAAGGCTTGCGTTGATTAAAAAATAATAATAACCTGATGGTGGAGTCGGTGATGGAATTAACTTAACCTGACATCAGTGTCAGAATTAACGTTTTGGAAATTGCCTGCTTTTTTCTGATCCGAAATAAGTATTTATTCCATAGAGTTAGCCACTACCCAGAGAAAGAAAGGCATCTTGCACCTATATTACAGGAGTGAGGAGGCACATCTTCTAAGGGCCAGCTGCCATCTCTGTACATTAGATACCGTTGCTTGCAGCTGTCATTTCCCATCAGCCAGACCCACCTCCCATACAGGACCGACCATGAGTGGCATTTTGGGCACCGTACGTCAGGCGAGGTTCAAAGTAGTACTGGTGGACAGAAGGGGTGTGCGGAGAAGAAGGAAAGAGCACATATGTCAGCAGAGTGGAATCTGCCGAGGGCCCGAGCCACGTCTGAGCAATGCCTGGAATGACAGAGACCCAAGAGAGAAGGAAAGGAACCAGCTAAATATATCTTTTTGTGGCAGTTGGGAACTCGCCCTAGCACAGCTTGGTTAAAATATTATCACATATGGGCCATATCCTAATCGCAGGCTTTCAGAGATGGCCCTAGCCTCTTTCCCCAACGTAATGTGGGCTTGTGTGCCAAAGCAGTTCCCTTAGTAATTGAGCAGTCATTTGCAAACACGCCAGAATATCTGATAGTGGAATAGGACTCAGAACTCTTGTGCCATGAGAAGGAAGCCACTTGCATTTAAAAAAGGAAAAAAAAGAAAACACAATATCTGCTTTGAGTGTTTCAAGTCCCGGCAGTGAGAGAGCATTTGGGAGCATATGGCATTTAGAGACTGTGAGGAGAAGGAGAAAGGAATTCACAAACTCCATCCTTATTTCAGTTCAGTCGTGACCTCTTGTTTTCTAAGGATAGCATTATAAAAGATCGGCCTCCTGTCACTCATGCATCAATTCTGCTTTCTGTGCAACTCCTGTAAGAAGTGCTTTGCACCCCTCTTGGCTACATCTATCGTTTGTGGAGCCCCTGTAAGGGTTATAAATCTGAGACGTTCCTCTGAATTGTCTCTCAAAACTTACATGTTGCAAGAGAACCCCCTTAAGCAAAGACAGTTTTCATAAAATTATTAATCTTTTCCCAAAGTGCTTTCATTCTGATGTAGGGGGAACGCATGGCCTTTCTTTGTAGGGCAAAGCATATGTGCCAGGTTTGGGCTGTGCTCTAGAATCTAGATTTAGAGTCCTCTTCTTCTTCTTTTTTATTCCTGTCAGGTCTCCTTGTGTCTACTATCTCTTAGTCTCAGTTATCTAATAATAATTTAAAAATAGAATGTCATACTAGAGAGGTTCATTCTGCAGATAACAGACATACAATATTCTGAGAACATAACCTTTTCATTCTGGACTTGTTCATGTATTTTGAGGCAGGGAACTGGAAATAAGTAGCATATTCTATGGAATATGGATGAGGAAATACTCTGAGTTACAGTAAAAAATCAGAAGGAAGTTGATTAGAACCTTTTCTGAGTGACAATGTTTTATTAAAAGCCATATGTTTTTGTGAGCTGCAGTTCCCTCCATCATCTTACAAAAGATTCTGATTTTTAATAAAATCTATTAATTGGAAAAGGCTCTACCAGACATCTCCTGATTTTTTTTACTTTTTTTTTTGCCACTGTAGATTAGCTCAGCTGGGTTTCGATATTTCATGCATTTAAATCAGATTTGGACGATGCTATCTTGCCTTTTTGTTCTTTTGTGTTTTCTAATTTGGTTTTCTAATTTTGAGGACAGGCTGTGTGCTTCAGTAGTAGTCAAACTTGTACTTTGCAATAAAAAAGATCCCTGGTTCAGTCTTCAGCACTTTAGGAAAAAGTAGGAAAACATGAAAACCTTCTGGCGTGGCGGGGGGGGGGGGCAATGGGGAGAATCGCTTAGTGGATTCCTTCTGATCGGTTATCCTATAAGCTCTTTTATCACCAAGTATTTGGGATTTGTAGTCAAGTAGATCTGGAGAGCAGCATGTGGGGGAATTTTGGTGTTATTAAGATGGGATGGCAGTCTGATTTGGCACAAGGCAGCCTCTGATATTTTTACGATACCAGATAAGCAGACAATACATTTTTAAATGACATTTTGCTGGTATTCTCATGCCAATAATCAAACACAAAATCTACTTTGCTGAATAGGTCCTTCACTCTGCAATGCAGATCGAGCTGACCTCACAGTTAAAGTATGGGCATTTTCTTACGTATCTCCTTGATTTGGTCTCTCAAATGCACACCAGCATTCCTCACCAACCTTTTCAGATAAATAATGATTCTGAACCAAAGTATAAAGTGGATCTAATTCACCTTCATGGCTGGGTACTTTGAGATACCATCAACATAATGCCTGAAGAAAAGTCAGCTAAAAAAAAATCTGGTTTCCCTAAAGCTTGAATGTGACTAAAGGGACTCAGGCTGGCCGATGTCAGGGATCCCCTTTGGGCTCTATAGCCAAAAGGATCTCTCCACCTGTTTACTACGGCGTCAAAGGCATGGTGGTCTTGTGATAATGGGGAAGGGCCAGAAGAGCATCTAAGATTGTGTCACAATGTGCCTGATCATTTAGGACAAGTTGTTACTGAGGCCTAGAAGGTCATTTCTGGGAAAAAGCTACTACGTTCATTGGCTTTGATTCAAGATGACTTAAGAACTTCCCCACATTCTACTCTCTTGTTTCATTAAATAAACTCGTAGGTCTACAGAGATTCTCACTCACGGAGGTCATGGTTGTCCCACAGGTGCTTTTCCAAAAGGCAGCTGGGCTTTCTTGGGTTTTTTTTTCTTGAAAACGTTTCGCTTCTCATCCAAAGAAGCATCTTCAGTTCTGAAGAAGTTTCTTGGGTGAGAAGTGCAATGTTTTCAAGAAAAATCCTTTGGGACAATAAACGTGTATCTTCTAGGTTTTTTTTTTTTTTAAGCATTTAATGTAGCTGATGGAATCTTTAGAAGAAGCAAGTTGCACAGGCTTCTAGCTAGATTGCGTTTTTATAACCACGAAGATTTCTGGTCTATTGTTGTTGGGTACACAAGAACTTTTCTTGTTTTTGCAATGCCTGGTTCCAATGCTGGTTGAGATGGTACCAAGTCGACCAGGGGTCTTCAAACTTGACAGCTTTAAGACTTGTGGACTTCAACTCCCAGAATTCCTCCTCCAGTCATGTTAG
>JANHJO010005524.1:45098-64069 GCA_032468235.1 Pseudoxyrhopus heterurus | reverse complement strand
GAGTATAAGCCGAGGGTGGATTTTTCAGCCCTTTTTGAGGGCTGAAAAACTCGGCTTATACTCGAGTATATAAGGTATGTGTTATATCTTTGTAGCAGAAAATTGCAGAATGCAGACTTGGCTACTCTGGAAATGGAAGGAAGCAAGGAAGGGGACAACCCCAACGATGCAATTCAAGCTAAAAAAGAACTTCCAAGATTGATCCTTACTACTTTTCTTAAATTTGTATCCTGCTTTTTTTCTGGGAATTCAAAGTGGCAGATAGAGAGGCCCCTCCTGATTTTTGTGACTACAACAATAATCCAGTTAGATGGATAGTCTGAGCAAAAGTGAATCTTTGTGTTTCATGATCAAAGGTGAACTTGTGTGTGTCCCTTGTACAAGACTAACACAATGCTATCCTATGCTGGCAAGTGATCAATTAATAAAATAGGTGAGCATTAAGAATCAAATAAATTTGGCAACATCATGCTTCAACAGAGGAAAAAGTCAGCCAATCTGAAAAATATGGGAATGGTCGAAAGGGTGTTTAGACTGCCATTTTTACAAATCCTTTGAGATTAAAGCAGTACCAATTCCGGATTTCTTTAATATAAGTAATCTATCAGGATCCAGTATCTATATGTCCACTGATCCTTCACACAGTTTCACTCATGTGGATCCTCTACTGTGGATCCATTGATCTAGTCCAAGTGCCAGCTCCCTAGACTTCTGCCATTATATTGTATTTTCTTTTCCATCATATAGTATTTCTACGATAACAATACATACAAAATTTCGTAATTTCATTTTATTCTTATTTACAGACCTACATAATGAAGCAGGGTATTGTAGGAGAGGGGCTGGGAGAGAGAAAGACTTAATTTAGTCAGTATCTTTCAAGTACAGTATATATATTTAAAAAATCCCAGCTCACTATCTGGCTGTTAGCATGAATGCACCATTCTAATTATAGTGATTTAAGAAAATCTGTCCTTGGGGTGAAGTTTCAAACATTCTAGCCCAATCTGCAGACCACTTAAGAGGAAGCACTTGGATTTAAGTCAATTCTGTACCATTGATTTAGTTGAAATGAATTGGCTTAAGTTCAAGTACTTTAAAAAAAACATTTTTAAAACTGGTTGAGATTTGGGTAGTGAAGCATAAATGTTCCACTATAATACAGAGTGAACCTGTAACCAAAAGAAAAAGCTAATTTGTTACGGCTGTGGAATTTATTTGAGAAGGAAACTACCGTAGTTAAGAATAGAGTTAAAATCCAGTAAAATTTAAAATTAAAATGATAGAATCAAAACATAAATCTTTGAGCTCTCCTGAAAAAGTGAAATGAATAAAATTCAGAAAGAATTTGTCCCAGAATTATGGTTTTAAAAGTACAGAAAGTTCTTCAGATAGTGAAAAATGAATGTTCATATGAACTGGGCAGTTTTTTTGGGAATATATTTCATTAATGGTTTCAAATCAGCGCAAAAGAGAAGTTTACATTTACTAATAAAAACACTTAATATTTATTTAGCATGGTTATCCAGATCACAGAATTGAATTCTGTACATGTCACAACAATGCTGTTACTGTATCTATGTGGCATACTGAGCTCTGCATTGGGTCCAGACAAAACAAACATGCTTTAATTTGTGCCTGTTTTTACCCATGCAAGCAACAATCTTTAGCATGGAACGTAGTTCCCTGATGAAGGTGCTTCTGATTGGCAGTTCACTTTTTTAGCCATTATGTTATTTTAAGACTCACAACACACATGTACTAGGCTTTATGGAACTTTGGAAAAAGTGCAGAGAAGAGCAACTAAGATGATTAAAGGCCTGGAGAGTAAAACATATGAAGAACAGTTGCAGGATTTGCCCATGAAGGTTTGTGGACAGGCAACTCACACTGTTATTCGGGCCTAGCTTATGAAATTTAAAACACAACTGGATTAATATTTGGACGTCAGAACATTTGAAATAGGTGTACTAACTGTGTTCTTCTCATATTTAGGTGGGTGGTATTCAAAATGTATCAGCTGACCAAGTAACCAAGATCAGTAATGGTTCTTGCCAAGATGTGCAAAACTCCCTGTTCCAAAGATGGAGCATTCCAGAAATTCCCAGTTCCAAAGATGGAACATTCCAGAAAGGAAATTTGATCTGGCTGTTCCAAGGATGCTCCAGATGTGTTCCACTCTATTGCAGAGATGGTCTGGCATTCAAACAAATAAATGCATTAATCTTATGCAGAAAGATTGCGTATGATAATGTCTTGCATGGAGAAATTGGGTAGAAGTAGTAAAATGGTAGGAAAATGCCCTGTTAGAAAAGTTTCTCCAGGGAAGTACTGCATGAGAAATTAGGTCAGGAATACACCAGGTTTCAGAAAAAAAGTGATTTTTTATTGCAAGGAAAGGCATGAGGATGCATAAAGATTTGCAGGGTATACAAGTATTGGTTGATACCATCAGGACAGCCTATTCATTCTGTACAAATAAGAACATTCTGTTGTACAATAAACCAGCCAGTTAAGGACCTCTAAAGCTAACCTATTGATTTTTTTTAAAAAAAGATCAGTATCAGGGCTAAAAGTAAACTGGGAAACCCAAAAGCATTTTAGGAAAAGGCATTGGTAAATGGCTTCCACAATGTTGCCAAGCAAACAATACTGATTGCCCACATAGTCATCAAGTGTCAAGCTATATTTGAGACAAACTTTCCTTTACAAGAAGGGATTTCCTATATTGGCAGTCCAAACAGAGATACAATATGTATCTGATCAGGCTCCAACTTCTTATGGAAATCATTTCTTATGGGTTTTTCTGTTTTGATAAATTATAAACCAAAGCAAAGTTAGAAATGCAAAAAGAGGGCTAGAAAATACACATTTATTTGAATCCTGACCTAATCCAGCGTGGAAACAATCCAGTCAGTGTCCCGGGGGAGAGGACGGGAGGAGAGGCTGTGTTCAAAAGCCATTTCTAATAACTTATTCTGCTTGTCTCAGGGAAATTCTTAATCCTGGTAATACCTTTCTGTTTGCCAGTCTCTAATGGGACAAGTTAAATCAGTATGCAGAGCAGAGATGAGTCACAGCTTGACCTGCAAATGGACTGCTTTGCTTCCAAACAAGGTAGCTGTCACTTTTGCCAAAGTAGGACACTTTCTGCTGGAGGTCTGACTGATTTAGTTTACACTACATTAGCTGAAGTGCTCCGTGACTCATCGCCTCAGAGTCTATGACGTTGAATTGAAAAAGATTAATCCCACTAGCATTTGTGTAGCTGTTCAGCATGATGAAGTTGTTTGTCTGAATATTGGAAAATGGTGCATCTGGTCTTAAGCCTCCCAAGGGGCTTATCCACCAAGGAATTTCTTTCACTTTTGGTTGACTTCTAAGACAAATTGAATGTCTAGGCAATAGAACAGAATTTGGAGAAGGAAAGTCAGGTAGTATATATGGATTTGAGAACTGAGACTATTTTTTCTTATTTATGGGCTGTATTTTCTATGTGCAATCTGAAGTTCTCTACACCAGCTGGTGAATTGGTGAGCAAGTGCAGGTGATTGAATAGAACTGAGTAAATTAAGAACTGAAAGTGTCATGTTGGTTTTGTTTCACATTTTAGTGTGAGTTGGGCTGATTTGCACCTTTTGAGCTAAAACACTTCCAAAAACAATTATTTGAATTGACATTTTTAGACATTTTGCAATGCACTTCTAGATTCAGAAAAATACAATAGGGCTTCTTAAAAAAAATGTACAAAACCACCCATAGGTATATACTCTATTCCACACAATATGTGTTTTTCTTAAAGTGTTTTTAAAAGTATTTTTAGAAATGAATGCAGTGTACAGTATGCATGTATACCTATGATTTTTGTGCAGTTTTTTTTGAAAAAATAGATTGATGAAGTGAAAGACAAACTACAGTAGATCTATGAAACTGATTGGGGCTGAAATTAGATTGATCTGCCTATTATTTCATCTAGAAGCCAAGTCTGAGTCTGATATGGTAGTGAAGTGATGCTCTTGAAGTGTCAGGCCAGACAGTTCTCTCTATCATGATACACATGCAGTATGGTTTCAGCCTGGTCTACCCAGTGTGAAGAGGAATCATGCCAGCAGTTTGGGGAGGGGTGTCAAGCTGGCCACACCCACCTAGTTGGCCACACCCACTCAGTCGGCCATGCCCACCCAGTCCCTCGACTTCAACCACAGCCCTGATGCAGCCCTCAATGAAATTTGTCATCCCTGGATAGATAAATAGGTATCACTTTTGTAGGAAGGTTACTGCATTCCACATTTTCCTACTGGCCACATGATGACAGAAAATCTCTCAGACAGCACTGGCTCCCTCAGATGAGAATTGGAGATGAGGACCGCCCCCTAGAGTCAGTCACAACTGGACAGGGGAAATCTTTAAACCTTTTTAATGATCTTCTGTTCAATTATAGGATTATATCTTGCTGAGTACACTGTTCACTTTTTGCTTTCAGTTTTAAAGGAATTGGTTTGCTTCACATATTGTGATAAATAATAATATTTGTTTGGGATTGCTTCAATGTGTTGTGTGAACCCAACTATCATAATTTGTAAGGAAAGTTTTAAAAGTTGTTTTTACAGATGTGGTGGCTTGTTAAAACATGGTTAAGACAAATCATAGTTTAATGTGGTATGAACCTAGATAATGAGTAGGCAATTAGACTGTTCCTTTTATTTTGTGACTAACCCAAGATATACAAAGACTTCCAAAGACAGCTCATTCCTTTCAAATAAGCCTTCAACACTTCCTACATTCATAATTGGAAAACTAGTTCTCAAAAAGGGGATATTTATATTGAATATTATCCACAACCATGATGAAAAAAAACTTTTTTTTTAAATCTGGATTTTTAAATATAATTTTATTGATAGTTTCTGAAAGGAAGAATATATTTTTATTCAGTAAAGGATGCAGTCTTTAGGCTGACTAGTGCAGATTTGATCTTTATAACTGTTCATTACATAGAACAGACTATTTCACTTCTAATTACTGTAGTACTAAGCCATAGCTAGCACAGAGAGTAGCATGTGCTGTCTTTTTTTGTAATGTCACAGAATAATGGTTATAATAAAACTGGGATCTGGGTGAACTTGAGCAACATTGGTCAAAATGTGCTCTAACTGATCTGTATTGACTTTACTATTAGCAGGAAACTATCCATATGATAACTCTTATTTAAATTATTAAAAGTATCATATGCAAACCTTGATTAACCAAAGCATGATGGGTGATAGAGGTTGACACATCCAACTAGGTGACTGCCATGGCATAAGGAATATTGCAACTTGGGATGTTTGGAGTGGTTTACTATGGTTTGCTGTTTTTAAGACTGGACCTGAAGCATGTCCTGTCAGTTCTGATGCAGTGAGCATACATAAATCTTGCAAAGAGTATGGCCCTAAGCCATATATAGTGATTGGGTGAAGGCTGCAGTTTGTACATGGCCAGCTTGTACAGAAGGAGGAGTGGGGGAGAGAGAAACTTGATTTAAGACAACATCAGAACTCTCAGAAATCAAAACTAATGCAATTCACAGCACTGCCTGAAACATCTGCTCAATTGCTTCAAAGTTCTGTATTCCAACTTCTTGAAAATCCTCAAACTTCAGTCAGGGGCTATGTAGAAGGATGTTTGGCATATAAGGTAGCTGGATGAAGCCTGCATTCTGCACATACCCAGCTTGTACCGAAAGATAGAGAGAGACAAACTTGATTTAGGCACAACGTTAGAATCCGCAGAAATCAAAGCTAATGCAATTCATAGCCCTGCCTGAAACATCTGCTCAGTTGCTTCAGTGTTCTGTATTCCAGCTTCTTGGAAATTCCCAAACTGCAGTCAGAGGCTGTGCAGAAGGATGTTAGCCTCCCGCTTTTCTCAACCTTAGATGAAAACTTCTAGAGTTTTGCTCCTACTTTGAAAACGACCAATTTTTTTTAATCCCCAGGAGAAAGAGCGAGAGAGAGAAGCTGAGGTAATTTCCCTCTGAATATGACCCAGCATGTGTATCTTTCCCTCATGAGATTGACAATCTGGCATTAGGAACTTCTTTTCCACAGGGGAATATGGAATGACAGGCTGGCATGAGGATCTAGTGTTCAAACAGTAGATGAGAACGATAACAACCATGCATTATTGTGCTGGCATTTCTATCTCGTGCAGACTCCTACTCTTTTTTTCTTACTTATTGACAGGAAAGACTGTGACAAGAGTAGCATAAACTTTGAGGTCTTCGTGAGTAGCATAACTCAGTAATAGGAGCACAATTTTTTTTTTCTAGACTGAGGGTCATGCTTGGTCTTTAAGTAGCATGCTGCAGGTCATACTTTGCTGGAACAAAACCTAAACATTATTACTTCTTATTCTACATAATAAATAATAAAGATACATTAAAATTGTGTTTGGGCAATAAGTTTTGGAAATCTCTGAGAGGCATTCTTAAGATGTTTGCGGGCTGCTGGCTATCCTTCAGTTATACTTCTCCAGTGCATTACATTGCAAGGTAGAATGTTACTTTGCAAGGCTGCTGCGTGTTCTTGAATTTTAATAGCCAAACAAAACACAGCAAAAGAAACTTTTTGCCACCCGGTATTCTTGCAGTATTGTGTATTTTTTAATTTTCACCTGCATTTCCTCAGAACTACTTTAATTTCTGACCTTGTTCCATGAATTTGGGTAAGCGTAAAGATATAAGGAACAACTTATTAACCAGAAGCTGAAAACAGGAGTGACAAAACTTTATGAGCCTGACCACTAGATTGCCATCTAGAGGCTTTATAAAATTAGTAGGCACCATTCATCCCAAATCTCATCCCTCTGATAAATTATCTGGCAATAAAAAAGAGACTGGTTCCAAGCCTGAACCATTTCTCTGTGCACATATAAAAATGAAATTAGGAAACTTGAAAGGTTGACTTTTCCTTAATGAGCCATCTAATATGTAATCTATCTTGGAGGTCTTGTCCTCAATCCTTCTCCATTTGAGTTATGACCAGTAACTTTGTGCACCAGGGTCTCCATGCTCTTCCTAATACTAAGGTAGTGCTATAAAAACTCACACCTTAAACACTAAAAATGTTTCTCTAGGGTAGGCTTCCATAGGCTTTTCCCAACTAAATAAAACCCCACCTTGAGCATTATTTTTAAACATTTTTGGTAAAGGCTGTTGTATTCACACTTTGGATGTTGTACATATTAAGTTTGGACAGTGTTAAAATCCATTACTTTGGTGTTTTGATTGTGGCTTTAATAATTTGTACTGGGTTTTGGTAGTTACATTGTGGATTTCAGAATGTTTCTGCAAATATACAGTATAGGCATGAGAATTGTAGGCAATATGTCTCTGAATGCCAATGTCCATGGTTTCCCATGCATCAGTGTTGGATAATGAAGAAAGATAATGCTATCTATTATATAGCATTATATAAGTCAACCTTCTCCAGTTTCCTGCCTTCTAGATGGTTTTGCCTATAGCTCTTTGGCACATTACTAATATGTCTGGATAGCAATATGGTAGGTTAGTGAATCTTGATAAATTTTGGTTTAATGTAAAATATTATTTCTACATTCTTTGTTATTTCAACTTATATCCTACCCTTCCTTTAGGTGGGCACTTTAGGTGTTACCGATACACACACACACTACATACCCAAAGAAAGGAATGGAGAGAGAAGAGATAAAACCCAATTAAAATTCAAAACCAATCACTCAAATTGTCATCAATTCTCAAAAGATCTGGCTAAAAAAAGAAGGCTTAAATTCTTTCCCAAGGTAGAATATTAAATATGATGTCTCCTTTCTTTCTCGCTTCCAAATGGATTTATAGGATATGTAAGGTTATTTGCTCTTAATAAGTACATTCTGAGTAGTGAATCACCATTCAGAATAAAGATTTATCTTTGCTTAAATTCACCTAGGAAAGCTTGGATTTAATTCTCCTCTGCTACATATGGAAAAGCTGCTTTGCATATTTTCCACAAAGTTTACTTTCATCACTTCCTCCTGAGTTCTCTGCATTAATTAGACATGTTCTTTCAATACACTTCATATTGCTTTATCATGAACATGTCTTTATACCATAGAATCATAAGATTGTATGGGACCTTGAAGGTCTTCTAGTTCATCAATCTGCCCAAACTGAATCCTCAGACCATCCTAGACAAATGGCTATTCAACCTTTGTTTGAAAATCTCTAATGATAGCAATAGCACTAGCACTTTGACTTATATACCATTTCACAGAGCTTTATAGCCTTCTCTAAGCTGTTTACAGAGTCAGCATATTGCCCCCAACAATCTGGGTCCTCATTTTACTGACCTTGGAAGGATGAAAGACTGAGTCAACCTTGAGCCAGTGAGAATCCAACTGCCAAACTGCCAAACTGCAGCCAGTAGACTTTTGGAGGGAAGAAAAAGATTATATATCACCTTATAAACTTTAAGATTTTTACCTGTTATAAAGATGAATCATCATTTATCTACATGGCTTAAGTACAGTGTTATAAATAGCACTCTTCTATGCTAAGAAATACTTTGGCCATCAAATGAGAAGAAGGGAATCATTGGAAAAGACCCTGATGTTGGGAAACATTGAAGGCAAAAGGAGAAGGGGACAGCAGAGAATGAGATGATTAGATAGTGTCATTGACATAGTGAATATGGGTTTGGGCAAACTCCAGGAGATAGTGGAGGATAAGGGGGCCTGGCCTGCTGTGGTCCATGGGGTTGCAAAGAGTTGGATACAACTTCCAAATGATCTACAAATTCTATGTACATTGCTATACAAACCTATTACATTGTCTTCTGACCACTATTGATGTCTGAAGTGGCCACCTTAACCCTAATCAGCCCCTGAAACCTAAACACTTTATTTGTGTACATGGAATTAAACCCCATACCAATATAGACTGGCCTAGCCCAGTTTGACAAATTAGAGTGTAGAAACCATTTTATCATTTTAATAACTAATTAAGAAAGAATTAACATTCCTAGACTAGATGAATTTCAGTTGTGAATAAAGGAAGGGATTTTTTTTTGTTTGATACATATTTTCTTGGCTCAGCTGCTAAATCACAGCATGTGACTCAGGTCACCTGTTGAAATGTCTAACTGTTTCATTTCTTACTAAACCACCCCCAACAGGTACAAAGAACCAAATTTAGCTTTGTTACATTTGAACAAAGATCAAAGCTGTTTGTAAATGAATTAGTCTAAGATTTCTTACAGCCTTGTCAGTACAAATAAAGTGAACTGCTGCTGTTCTCACTTCTTTTGTACTGTCTAAAGTAAGTTAAGTCTGCTTGAGTCCTAGTGACTTCATAGATGCTACCCTGCAGTTTTCTTGCCAATGTGGCACTGGTTCCACTAACATCAAAACGGCTTGCTTGAAGAAAATGAGTTCATCAGGGAAAGGTCTTGGCTTGAAATATTTTTTTTCTTTGTGAAAACATATTTTTAAAAGCAGTAAGGTTTCAGCCTATCACATATTCCATTTTTTTAAAGCATCTGGATATTCCTTATCTGCTCAGCATATTCACTCTGGAAGATTTGTTGACTTATGACCCATACTTGAGTCAAAACAGTTTGATGAACATCTCAGTGATGCTCAAAGAGAGATCATTTGTTGTGGCCAACCATGCTTGTGGTCATACTTTAGGAATAGTTCTTATCTAAAGTATGGATTTCTTTTTACAGTTATTATATTTGAAAAGAAGAAAGATTATTCTCTTCCATTGACTAAATCATGGGGATTAGGAGCCACTTTATAGAAAACAAATTATTACCTTCCCTATCAATGGTGGTTAACTATAGAGCTATCTGAAGACTTAGCTGCATCTTGGCCAGCAATTTTGCATTAATATTCCAGATCAAAAGCTCAAAGATTTTGTATAGATTTGTGAAATTGTTTTGGAAGTCGTGAATCTACCAGTGAGTGAGCAGATTGTACATCCTCTCTGTGACAAGTACAATTTCATTTTCTTGTTATTTGTGAATTTAAAACTAGAGACCAATTTTATAAGGGCATATCATATAATGAAATTCTAGGAAATAGCTGAGAATTATGTGAGTGTTATCAGGTAGGAAAGGTAGTATTTCTACTAATTCAGGCAATTAGTAGATAATGCCTAGAATACGACTTTTCTGAAGTCCTTTGTCAGCTGCATTTTCTGACTGTCATGATTGTGCCCAAATAACTGAATTTTCCAACTTTTCAAAGTGAACCTCACATAGAATGTATCCGTGATGGCGAACCTATGGCACGTGTGCTCAAAGTGGTACGCGGAGCCATGTCACCTGGCACGCCAGCCATCGCCCAGCCCAGCTCCACTGTGCATGTGCATGCTTTCCCTGCCCCCTGCGCATGCATACGTGGCCTCCCCACACATGCACGCATGGGCGTGCACATTTCATTGTGGGTGCAGGGGCATGCGGGAGTGCACATGCGCAAGCATGCACACAATTTGGCACGTGACCTGAAAAAGCTTCGCCATCACTGGAATATATCATAGAACCTCTGATAGAATAAATAACTAAGGTATGTGTTCACATGGCCAGATCTACAATTTCTGTGTGAATGAAATCATGAATAACAACAGAATGTAAGAATCCCAGGTCAGCAATGAATCTAATAGAGCACTTTCCACACAAGTGAAATCCATTTTCCTAGATCTGCCTTTTCAAACAACTGAAACACTTTTGATATTTATGTAGTCTGGATTAAGGTGGTTTTTTTTTTGTCTTAATCTTTTTTGATATTATATATATTCCAGAACTTGAATCGCTTCCTTAGAACTGGATGGAAAGGATTGGTACGTTTGGGACTCATCAACGTTTTGAGAGCTTAAACTCTCCCAATTATTTCTGCCAAGAGTTTCATGTATGCTTTAAAATGGATTATGTGAAAACTTGCGAGTTATCATTGCTTATGCCTTTGAACAGAAGTTTCCCAGCCAGATTTTCTGAGATGATCCCTTTAAGAACTTAGCAAGAGTAAAATTCTGAAATCTCTTGCTGGACAGGAGGCCAAGTTGACACCATTGCTAAGAAATATAGCATTATGGATGCTACTCATCTGACAAGAAGAAATATGAAACAGGAACTTTTCTGGAATGTTACAACTTTTCTTTCTCTTCAAGTTCTTTCTTGAAGATTGTTTACTGTCAATCTTGCAGATTGAATGTTATGCCTTATTCTTGGATGCAGGCTATCCAGAAAAGTTTAACTAAAATTTGAGGTAAAATAATTTTTCAAGTGGAACAAGAACATAATGGAATGTATTATCACATATTTCGAGGGGCGAAAAAATAAGCAGAGAAAAATCTAGGACAGCCAGGACATGAATATACAATTTTTGAGGACACTTTAGAAGTACTTCATCTTTTCATTATTGACAAGCATAAAGAGGAATCCCTTCACATGTGCCTAAAGGAGTTTGCCGACCAGACAGTGGAATTCATTTAGACTTCTTTAATATACTCTGGAATCTGGGTGGAGTGGAAAGTTACTTAGAGCAGAACTCAATGCTGGTTTCACTGGTTATTGAATAAGTTATTTTTCTACTGGTAGCATTGTTTAACATTCAGGTTCAAAATCCTTTCTGAAAAGGAAAGTAATAATTAACTCAACAGTAAAGGAGAGCTGGTGATCCTTTAAAATAATTAAAGAGTTGCATCAAATCATCCTATATACTACTGAATAACTGTAACAAAGGTAATTCCATGTGTTTGCATACAAAAAAAAGTGCTTCCTGAAATAATTTTCCATAGGGATAAAAGAGAGGTCATTTTTGAGAGAATAATACTTGTCCGTGTATTGATATATTGCTTTTCTGAAAGCTTTTTGAAGAAGCTCTACCTAATTAGAGAAAGTTGCCAAATGGGTGCAATTTCCAGTAATTTATTTCATAATGCCATGTGCTAAAAAAAACCCTGAGAACATCACTGTTAATTATTTAATGTACTTGAAATACACAGAGCTCTTTGTAAGTATTTTTGATCCAACAGAGATGAAAGGAAAGTCAATGAGAACAAATATTTCTGCGGGAAGCTAGGGAGGAAGGAATCAGCAGGAATCAAGATGGTGATTCCATCTAGAATCCTTTGTTTACTAGCTTAGTGTTGATGGATAAAAATTATATAATGTCACCTTTACTGCATATTAAAATGCAATTGTCATAGGTCCTTTATATAACTAGCATGAATACAGTTTTCACAGGTAGTTATGAGTTTAGGCACAAGAGGAAAACATTATTATTTACTGAAAAATTTATATTATCTGCAGTCCTTTCATGTACCTTATACAATGATTCACAACAAATTAATTATATGCTACTTATTAAGGCAAAGAGACAAACTAAAAGCACATACAGGCAAAACAAAAGGAAACAAAAGAATGCATTAGCTTTATTTTGGAGTTTATAAATGGAGAAAATAAGTGGAAGCTAAAGCCAGCCTATTCTAGGCATTATCTACTAATTGTCTGAAAGTGGTCCACAGGAAACAGCCAGGCAGGCAGGAAGAAGGTGTCAAGCAGGGAATTAGCCTTGAATCCTCATGCAGTCACAAGAGACCCAGAACTAACTCTCTAAGCTCCTTAGAGATTTATCTATCTGTTCCCAAGAGAGGGCAAGCAGTCTGGGGAGTTTCCTATATAATAGGGAGGATATAACAATGTAGTTAGCTTGAACTCTATATGTGTGGCTCTAGTTGCTTGCGCCTGAAGTCCACCAATTTAAATTTCCAATGGAGAGAAGAACATTATGTGAAAAAAGGCATTTATGAAGTGCTGTAACTGGTAATGTGACCTCTCTTTCTGCATCTTATATTATCATTAGAACTACAACTGTGGATTCTTCTATTGTTATTAGGACTATAATCTTATACCCCACTAAAAAGGGAGCATGAACTAAATTTCTTTCTCTTGGGCCAAATCCATCTCCAAGCAATGTTGTTTGCTTAGACCTCTAGTCCACAACATGTGACTTTGTCAGAGTCAATCAGAAAAGGAATACATAGCAAGCAGATGTGGGAAGGCGGTGGGAAGGAGAAAATTTCCAACAAATTCAGTGGATTCATACGTAGTTGGATGTTAAGTCATTAGCTTTGAATAAGAAGAACACAAGTTAAGCATATTAGTCCATCTGAGAGCCCTTTTTTCTTTTCCTCCCAAATCCACATGGACATTTTGAACCATCCTTGGTTGAAATAGCAGTTACATGCTCAATACTCTGAACTTTGTGCTAGGAGTTCAATCCCCTTGTGTTTCAAGTATTCAGGATTCCATTACCTTGCTGCTCTTGCAGTGGATTTTATTTCTTTCTCCTATTAATGGCTTTCATTCCTAGGGGAATTGCTGAAGTTACAATTTGTTCATGGAGCAGAACATAATCATTATCAACACTTCAGCAGCAGATTTTTTTAGAAGTTTGTTTTAAGCAACTGGAGAGGAAAGTCTATAATGAACTAAACAGGGAAAAAAGTAATAAAATACATGGTAGAAAGTCAAGGTTTAGGTATTGTTATCCACTGAGTGTACGAGGTCATTCATCATTTTGCTATCTCCTAGTTATAATAATGCAGGTAATGAATTGAAATGTAAACAGTGCAAAGAGCAGAACTATCAAGAGACCTATCCAGTTGTTAGATCCAGCATGAATGGAAATCCATTTTACATCATAATATATATTTAACAATTATATATTGACCAAGATTGCAGCCTAAGGTAGATTACTAAATTAAAAGGTTCTTGGTTAAATAAGTATTAAATGATAGACATAAGGTATTGTCTCAGGAAGAAAATTCCTAATTGGTTTGTTAATTGATCATATGTTTATTAGTTAAATAAAGTCTTTAATTGCTGTTTAGTTTAACATCTATTTCCTTATCATATACTAGCTGCCATATATATGCAGCTTTTAAAATCAAAGCAATTTCTTTTTTTCAAATAATTTTATTAAGAATTATATGTGTAAATAATAGAAGTTAATACAAACTACAAAAATGCAAATAAAAAAAAGAAAAAGAAAGATTGGGTGTGTGAAAAAGGAAAAGAAAGAAAAAAGGGGAAGAGAAAAAAAGTAGCAATTTCTCCCTTCATTCCAGCAGGTAAAATTTATTTTGATAGCATATCACCATATGTAACTAAAATATAATCTCATAACTAATCTCTTAGATAGGAAAAAAAAAAGAGCCAGTTAGGTTTAGTGGTTAAGGCACAAGCTAGAAAACAGGAGACTATGAGTTTAGGTCTCGCCTTGGCTGTGAGAACCAGTAGGGTGACTTTGGGCCAGTCATTCTCTCTCAGCCCATCCCACCTCACAGGGTTGTTGTGGAAAAAATAGGAGGAAGAAGGTACATTGGGTATGTTTGCCGCCTTGACTTCTTTGTAAAAATAATAAAGGCGGGATATAAATATAAGTAAAATAAATAAAATAAAAATGCTATATTAATCTTTGTCAACAAAAGTCCTTTAAAGGCACCCAGATAACTATTTTCTTCTTTTAACTCTGATTGAACAAGCCAATTTTATAAATCTTCCCCAATTTTTTTTAAAAAAATATTCTTTGAGCCCTTCAAAAAAATCATAGGGGTAATTTGCTATTTATCTGTTTCAAAGTGAAAATCTTTCAGAACTTTAACAGATTTCTCCTGCATCCACAACTTAATTTATCCTTTTGTTTGTCACTTCTAAAAAAGCGTTACCAAATCTTAGCAGAGCTGTTTTCTATATCCAGAAGAAATTTTTTTTATTTAATGTTTGTTCATCTCCTTTAGGGAATAAATCATCCATCAGGGCCATTTTTATTCATTTAAATTATCCTTCAAAGTAATTTCATAAACATCCAATGCAACTTATTCTTGTTCTACAACTTCATTAGAACATGCTCTGTCAATTTTATCTATTGTCTGCTTTATTCTGTCCAAAAGCTTAGCTGAAAAATATTGAAAAGTTTGCATTATGGATTTCTGCTCCATTTTCTTTATCCTCTGGCTCTAGTGTCCAGCCTTCAAAGTCTCCTTATCATACCCACTAAAAAAGTATCTCCATGTTCCTACAGAAAGTATCATCTAAATAATTCAAAGCTATAATTCCAAATCCCCCTGGCCCCTTAATCCGTTATTAAATTTTCAAAATCCATATACTAAGCACTTTTGCTGTATAGTTAAAAAATCATATATTTTTAAAAGTTTTAAAATCAAATTTACACTATCATCTTTAAAGTAGAGGGAAACTCACCCAATGAATGTCATAAAACTTTGCCAGTCTCAGAGGTCTTAATCTCTGCAATATTCAAAGGAAAACAAAAATCTAGAAAAGTGGTTAAGATATAAGTGTCCATAAAGGCTGCTTTGTGAATTTGAGCTTGTTGTAAATCCCAATTCCCAGTTGCTTTACTTATAGGCCAACTATAACATTTCTGTTTCTGTGGACTACTCTTGAGTAGTAGCAGCTGTCTGGAATCCCATGGATGAACTCAATAATCTCTTCTTTGTTCTCGTGAGATTACCTTAATTCAGATTGTCTTGCTAGCTAGCAACAACCAGCAGATTGTCCATTTACCATGGTACTTATAGCATAGCAGCAGGGGTGGGTTAATAGGCCCATTTTGGGACTTCCGCGACTTCCGGCAGGCCCAGTTTTCACTCTCCCCAGGCCCCAGGGAACTTCCCTGGACACTGGGGAGAGCAAAAACGGCCCTCCCAGAGCCGCCGCACATGGCCAAACTTACCTGGCATCCAAAAATGGGCTGCACAGAGACTCCTGGGAAGGGAGGGGTGTGGTGGGTGGGGCCAGCTGGTTATTCTAACTACCAGTTCGGCGAACCAGATGGCAAGGTAATATCCAGTTCACCCAAACCAGTCCGAACCGGTAAAAACCCACCCCTGCATAGCAGTAGCAATAGCACTTAGACTTACATACTGACCCATAGTACTTTACAGTCCTCGGTTTACAGAGTCAGCATATTTCCCTCAACAATCTGGATTCTCATCTTACCGACCTTGGAAGGATGGACGACTGAGTCAACCTTGAGCCTTTCAGGATCAAAATCCAGATTGTGGGCAGAGTTAGCCTGTAATACTGCATTCTAACCACCAGAGCGCCTTATATGAACTCCTAGGCAATTTCTCTATATGTAACCTTTTAAAAACTCTTATTCTTTCAGAAGGTGGAAGGAATTGCATTTCATTATCCAGCTGAGTCACACAGGAATTGTTAGTTGAGGACATAAGGTAGTTGTTTAAATCCATGGCCACAATTGTAACTCAATGTTGAATATACATGGACAATTTGTGGTCTCCCATATGTGGCACTTCTTCCAGAATCCCTCACCACTTGCCTTACTGATAGAGCTTGTGGGAATGGTACTTTAGCCAAATTTAGAGTACAAGCTGCCTACTGCAGCCTAGAGTACTGCAGCATAGATTGTTCCATTGATCTAGTCTTGGAATTGCTAGGTTGAAAGTTGGACCAGATAACAAGAGGTTATTTTTATTATTTTTTAAATACAAAGTTGATTTCTACTGTAGCCTTTAGACAAAGTTCAGGATATAGATCTGAGCATTAATTTTGTTGGCCTCAAATGTTCCCTATTATGCACAAACTAATAGATTTAAAAAAAATACAATGTAAATCTCTTTATTGAGGCTATATACATCAACATTACAATATATGGATTATATAGGGTGCCACTTGCATTCCATTTTTCAGATAATCAAAAGCAGAACTTATATACTGAACACACACACACACACACACACACACACACTTACACATAGACAGAGATGTCACCTTTTACAAATGGTTCTTCCTGTCAAGATCTCATGATCACAAATCCCACCAAAATGTGAACTTGAGTTTTGTACATTCCTCAATACTGTTATGGCTTCCCAGTACCTTGTAAAATGTAAAAATATTCTGAGGACTTCCGGTTTGATGTCACTGTGAGATTGACCCAGGGGAGTGGGGCTCCGCATCCCCATGCAAATCCTCTTTGTTGGCAGGCCCCCCAAGGGACTAAAGTCACCCTGTAGGGGTGACTCACAAGGAGGGGTATCCTGTAGGTCACAGAGAGTTGTGGCTCTCTCTCTGGACCCAGGGTTTCTTCCCTCTTTGCCAAAGACAAAGATGAGGTGGCCATAATGGCCGCCGTGAAGCTGGGTCAGCCAAATAAGATTGTGCTGGAGTGGTGTGAGTGGACAGTGACTGGAGCTGGGTGAGGTGATTTTTAATTTTTGCCTAGGATTTGACCCCAAAAGAAAATTAATCCAGGAAAAGAGGCTCTCTGGAATGTTTTCAAGTGGTGATTAAAGAGAGCCAGAGAGAAATTGCACCCTAACTGGAAATAAGTAAAAAGTATAAAATACAGAAAGACTGGATATATAAATCTTACTGGTGTGACTCTGAATAGGCATTTTAAAATGCTGGACATTTGACTGCTTATTGGATTTTCTTTTGAACTAACTTGAAATAAAAAACTGGAAGAATAGTTTTAAAGTGGATTTTTAAGCTTAAGGTGCCATCTATTGGTAAATGGATATATACTAACTATGTCATACTCCCAGAATAACAAAAACAAGCTTGGAAAATTTTGATAAGAGAAGAAAAATACCTGGGGATCTGCTGTGTTATCGACTGTTCTATACTTATCTACTCTATGGTTACTAGAGGATCAACCTTGAAAACCTGGAGGATATCTAATGGAATGACTTTTGAATATTGGAACTAACTAGCAATTTAAAGAGTGGATTTAAAGAGCTATTTGGAAAATCCCCTGGACTGTATGAATGGAACTATTGACTATCTGTGGGATATAAAGAACTATAATTATTGTGTCTCCTGATGAACAACACTAAAATCAAGTAATCTGCTGGCTTTGGGAAGTCAAAAAGAATAGACACTTGGGCAGTGACAGATTACTGATAGAACATTGAGTATTATTTGGACTTTTTAAACAAGGCAAGATGGCTCATCAGGAAGAATCGGAGGCACTTCAAAAAGAAACTATGTTTTTTTATTTTACAAACAATCCATCATCCATTAAACAGTGTGTCGTCTGGGTACAAATATCTTGTGTAATAACAATACATTGCATTAAATTCATTACATTAGTATTGATTCTCTATTCTTAACTTAATACTTAATACTGATATACATAACATGTCTAATTATTGTAACAATCCTCTTAACTTATTTAATTCTATTAACATATTTTCTATATTTCACTAATCTTTTATTTCTGACTTTCATACTTGTTCTTTAACCATCGATAAAATGATTCCCATATCATATAATATTCCATTTGTTCCTTCTCTTTAATTGCAACTGTTAACCTATTCATTTCTACACATTCTAATATTTTCCTGATCACTTTCCCTTCAATAGAAATTTACTATATATTTCAGGTAAAATCCCCAACAAAAACATTTCAGGTTTTAAGTCAATGTGCTGTTGTATCATCTTTCCCAACCATGTATGTATTTTTGTCCAATATCTTTTGGCTTCTGCACATGTCCACCACATATGATAATATGTTCCAGGTGTCTGGTGGCATTTCCAACATTTAGCTGATTTATCTTTAAACATTCTTGCCAACCTTGCCAGCACAAAATGCCACCTATAAAACATCTTATACAGGTTTTCCTTGTATGCAGTTGACATTGTTAGTTTATAATTCCTATCCCAAAGTTTCTTTCATTTATCTAATTGTGTAACCATTTTTTTTTGCCCATGCTATCATTGTCTCCTTCACTTGTCCTTCTTCCAATTTAATGTACAATAAATGACCATACAGTTTTTTTTTAATCAATCTTCTGTTCCTGTTAAGATTTTATCCAGTTCTGTAAATTCTTTATGGAGCTGCAGTGGCTCAAAGTGGTTAGAACACAGTACTGCAGTACTGCAGATCAGCAGTTTGGCTGATCAAATCCCACCAGCTCCAAGGTTGAC
>JANHJO010005523.1:41448-62376 GCA_032468235.1 Pseudoxyrhopus heterurus | reverse complement strand
TTCGAACTGCTAGGTTGGCAGAAGCTGGGACAAGTAACTAGGGATTCGAACCGCCGAACTGCTGACCTTTCTGATAAACAAGCTCAGCGTCTTACCCACTGAGCCACCACGTCCCAGCCTAGTAAAATCTTCCTTGCCATTCTATGCTGGCAATAACATTACTTAACAGGATTTAAGAGATTCAGATTGTTTGTTTCAAGAAGCAATACTCTGTATATCCATAAGTAATACAGGAGACATGGGGAAAGTTGTAGAGGAGCTGGTAGACACCAACTTGTGATAATGTCATAGTCAGATTCATGTTTCAGACATGTGAAAAGGAGCTCTTGTCCATATCTGCATCGACAAGAATCAGAGTTAGAGGCAATTTATATGAAAATATTATTTCAGTAAGGATTTTCCCCTCAAAGATTTTAACTACTGCTTTTTCATTGGAACAGAAAGTAAGTTAAAGGGATGTATAGTACATATGCTAGAGAAAGAAGAAGAAAGAATTCAACTCACATTCTCTTTGTTCCTCTGTATACACACACACACACAAACACAAAATGTTTAACTAGATCAGTAAAAGACATAACTATTTGTACACTTGGGTTTTAACCTTGATTAGCTGTGTATGTATGTCTTAGCATATTGTGCAAAGCATTCAGTTATTTATATTGAATATGTTGCACAGACTCAGAAACTGAGTTAATTCAATAATCACATTAAATATATTATATAGATCTATCCCCATGGTGTATCTGAACACTGCTAGGCTGAAATTGCAAGTCTATGTACAAAATGACATAGTGACCAATTTCCCTGGACCAAGTAATGTTTGCACATGCCATAAATTCAAGCAATTTCACAGATCATTTATTACAATCCTTAAACATTATGATGTATTTTACCATTGTTATAATAGATTAAACTGTTCCAATTAGAGAGGAAATATGTCACATATGATTAAAATAATTTACTTAATCTGATTTCTTATATAACAACCATTGCATAAAATAAAATCATGAAAAAATGTATTTATGATTTAACAAATGTTGGCCCAGTGGCAAAGCAGATTGATGTTCTCTGTTGACCATTCAAAATAAAAAAAGTAATAATGGATCCCATAACATCTGCAGCTTATTAGATGACTGTGCTCTTATATAATATCTAGTAATGCAGTCACAGTTATTTGGTTACATATTAATGGATTTGGGGTTTTTTGCCATTCTTGGGGGGAAAGCCAACAGTGATGAGATATATTTACCATTTTTTAAAAAAAAGATATTTCTGAGTAATATAAATTGGACTTTGCTGAGACATATCATTGATCCATTCAGGCCAGGATTAGTAGCTCAGATTGGCGTGGATTTTTTCAAGAATTCACAATTTAAGAATGCATTTTTCTTCCATCTTTGATCTTAGAATATATTCCTCCCAGTTGATGTTCTTCAGAAGCATTATGCCTTAGATTCTCAGTTATAGCAGTTGACATCTGACAAAACATGAGGAACTTCTACCTGACAGAGCCAGTTATCTTGATTTTTTTTTATCCATATATTAAAATAACAAAGTGCTTTTGGGGATTTTGAATAACTTGCTTCTGTTTAACAATTTTACTCTACCTTAATCACAAAAAGTGAGATAGGAAATTCATTTCTTCATGAGGCTGGATTATACTTCTGGAACGGTTTCTGCCTCTTTTTGTGGCATATGATTTGGCTCATTGTTTAGAGTACACTGTGTTGGTAGACTCAATTAAATATAGGTGGAATTAACTTAAATAAATGGAGCATGGTTAGATCCTAGCATGGACATTGCCTTATTAAGCTCTATAAAGTATCCGTGGCTTGCAGGAAGGAATAAAGCAAAGTAGTAAAGACAAATATTTATTCATGGGTGCACGAAAATTATATTTAACATGTCTCCTTCTACACACCTCCTCCCTTTTATGCTTTGGCATGAGATACAAGAATGTTGAGTCTTTGTTCTACAATGCAGGAGAAGGAGTGTCTACTTGCTTTAGGTACTGCCGGAGTACACAACAGCCTTTTTCTCAGGTAACCATGGAGATGAGTGTGGGTGGGATGGCTAGGTATCATTCTCCCTTGGTAGGAAGGATTTGTGGAAACAACGGTAGAGTAGTAAAGAAACATTTCACAAACTTTTCCTGTGGAAACCCAGATAGTAATGGTGGTAGCTTGCGTATCAGAGCCCATTTGATTTGAGCTACAACTGATTTGTAGGAGTAGGAAGTGGGAGCATTTAGCTCCCTGGGAATAAAAACGTTCTTAATATCATTCACTTGCAAGGATATTCCAATCATTACTAAAAGTAGTATCACAAGGAAGCTATACATAAATCTATGAACCAGTCATACATGGTAAACCTTTCAGGGATTTTTGGCATCCCTATATGCGGTCATGAATTGGTTTTACAAGATAAAATCACCAGATCAAGCTTGATTCCTGATGACTTCCATATAATTTCTTATATTTTTATTGGCAACAATAGAAAAATTACTTGCTGTTGTCTTTCATACTTTTTAAAATTCTTACTATAGTCTGGTTTATTATTGGTTTTTGTATGTAGATAATCATAAAAGCAAATCTGCTTTTTCTGCCATTATTCTGCTGAGTTCATGTCATTTTATCTCATCACTCATTTATCTTACCAATGCTTCCACATCCTCAAGCAAAAAGCCACGTATATTTTTTCTATTTAGTCATATACTTGACAAAGTAGCAAAAATTCATTTTATAATTTTTTTTTATATTGGTGACTAAACTGAAAAAAAAGTTTCTTCTCATTTCTGCTCAACTTTGACTAATTAAGTACATACATCTAATGAAGAAAATTCATGGAATATAATGTCCCAGTAGGGCTACAATCTTAACCACACTTGAAAGAACTGAAGCCCAATTTATACAGGAGGACTAAGTTCTAAGTAAAGAATTATTGTCTTCATTGCAGTTGGAATTAAGAAGTGAATGAATGAACAGGGTTTTTAATCATACCTCTGTCTTTAATTAAAATAGCATTTCAGTCCATAAATCAAAATTATGGGACATAATCTACTAAAATTTGTTAAAAGTAGGCATTCTGTGTTTGTTTCTAAGCATATTTGAGTACGATGGCACATTCTATATAGAAGAACAAGAATTTGGATCTGGTGCATGTATCCACCCTATAGGATTGGAATTGACCCTAAAATGGTTACCACAATGCAGGCATGAGGGATGGGAGTAAAATCAAGGAAACAACTTTTCTGAGTATTCACTGTCCTTACTTGTTTGCTGTTACAATGTCAGTGTCTATTCTGCCCTTAATCAATTCTAGGGTATATTATTTCATTTTTCCATCCTCATTGTATTTACTGAAAAGAGTATTTTCCCCAAAATAATTTTACTTATAAAATGGTAAGGTTTTTCTGATTGGAAGATAGCCAATTGCAATGAACAATATTAATGATTCAATTCTTTACTTAAAGTTATTCCCAATAACTAGGATAATAACAATTGATACTTTGGAATTTTGGTGTTAGAGAAGATTTCTGAGGATACGATGGATAGCGAAGAAAACAAACATAGAACATACAGATGCAAAAATCTCAGTTGGGGCACAAATAATCAGATTCAAATTATCATATTTTAGACATATTATTTAAATCCCTTGAGAATTCCATAATACTGAAAAAGATGACCAACAGCAAGGTGAATAGACTCATTTACACTAACCTTAGGAAGCCTGAAGAGTGAGATCTAGGGATCATTATTGCCTAGAACGTCTGTTTGCTTGATGAGAGATAATACCAATGATTCTTTCAGATGTGCTGACGATGTTGTAATACAGTCATACATTTTTTCTGTCAAATATATTCTGGAGAATAAGAATATTTCAAGATTATTTTTCTTTTAAGTTAAATATGGTGATTTATTTCCTAGAGAATGGCTGAAGTTGTAGGAAAGCATAAGTTAACAAGCAAAATAATTGTCTCTCCTCCCTCCCTATCCTTATGAACAAGGCAGAGTTATTGCAACATAAATCTCTTGCTCTTTTTTAAAATCGCTTTTAAGCAAACTCCATATTTTTGAAAATTATTAGAATATAAACCACAGGGTGTTCCTAACTTAATTGATTCAAATGTAAACTCTACAATCTATATCATGCCTTCTAGAAATAACTGGTGTAAATTATTCTGCACCTTTCTCAAATATTGTTGTGATTCTTAGGTATGCTTAACTCTAGTGGCTTTGATTGCACATATTTTTTTGCAGATTGATGAGCCTGTACCCCTATCATGTATTGCTTATTACCGCTATATCAGACTAACTTTTTAAAAAGTGTTCCATGATAACTTCGAAGGCAGAGGCCTATTAGACTTTCAGTTCCTATACACAAAGCTTGGTTCAGTGACAGTTGCTTCTGGAGGAATACAGAGAGCAGATCATTTCTACAGAATAGCAATAGCCTGGTAATGGAAAAGGAAGAATATTCTGGCCCAGTCATGCAAGATTTATCATTTGAGTGGTTGTCGTGTATACTTTGGTGCACTGGTCCCTGGAATTGTAGCTAACTGTTGTCTAGAAACTGAGATCAAAGTGCATATACAGGTACTCCTCGACCTATGACCACAATTGAGCCCCAAATTTTTGTTGCTAAGTGAGACATTTGTTAAGTGAATTTTGCTCCATTTTATGATCTTTCCTGCCACAGTTGTTAAGTGACTCCCTGCCATTATTAAATTAGTGACATGGTTGTTAAGTGAATCTGGCTGTCCCATTGACTTTGCTTGTTAGATGTTCGCAAAAGGGGATCAGGTGACCCCAGGACATTGCAACCGTCATAATTATGAGTCAGTTGACAAGCATCTGAATTTTGATCACATGACCATGGGGATGCTGCAGCTGTTGTAAGTATGAAAAATGATCATAACTCCCTCTTTTCAGTGCTGTTGTAACTTGGAATGGTCACTAAATGAACTTTTGTAGGTTGAGGACTACCTGTATATTCTTTGGAATTGAATAGGCTAACAGTGCAGTCCTATAGATCTTTATGGAAATAAGTCCAGTTGAGCTTAGTAATATTTAAGATGTGCCTGGATGGAATGGATAACTTCCTAAGTGCTATTGATTAAATACTTTCTGTAGGTGTTCTCTTTTCTTGTCCTTAATGGGTTTTTTTTAAATAAACCTGGTTGAAAAACACAGAAGAGTTATTGATAGGAAGCAGTGTCTGGGCCTCCTACAAAATTCTGTTCATATTAAATGGTTTGCCTGGAGGCTGTCTTACAGTCAAGACAAGGATAGGATTGTAAGTTTAAGCACATAATACAAATTTGTTTTTGTTTTTTTAAATAAAAACAGTAAAGTAAGGACATCAGGATTCCGATGCCTTATAGATGAAGCTAATTTTTTCTCCTTCTGTTAGTAATTACAATAAAAGTGGAATCTGCTTCTCTGTGCCCTCAGCTTAAGTCTGGGAGTATTGTTCTATTTTTCTCTGAAGTGTTTATGTTGACAGCATTCAAATTTCCTTTGGTAGCAACCTCCAGCGTTGTGCAAAGTGTTCTCCTTGTGTAAATCACATTTGTTTCTGAAAAGTGTGTCCAAGTTTGAGAAAGAAAGCTGCTTTTCTGAATTGTGGTTTTCTGCTTATTCTTATCATGGTGCTGACAGATCCGTGGATGTCTGCAAACTAGCAACCTGATCAATGTGAACATGGGCAGTGATGTAATTAACCACTGTTCTTCAAATAATTTACATAGTTGGAGTTGTCTGGAAACTGGGAAAGCCATTATTAGTGTTATCTTTAAATGTATAGTGACTGGGCCCAAATAGTGTGAGCTAAGTCTTATTTCATTCAAACAAGTGAAGTCATTTGGCAAGGTGGCTTGACTGAGTAGGATATTGCATTAGTTGGTTGACTTTGTTGGCAGATAAACACTCTGTCTTGACATAACTTCCTTCTGGCTTATGTCTTCCTTATCCCCGGGGTACATTCCCATCAAGTCCTCAAGAGAAGCAAAACAGATTCTTGTTCTCCAGACAGAAGAAAAGCAATACATTCCAAAGTTTAAAATCCAATATCCACTAAAGAATGAGTAATAAAACTGCACACCAAGCTGCTGTTCTAAGACTGGGAATGACAGCAAGCGATGTTAAAATACGTAGAGGACTATCTGCTTGGCTACTCATAACCGTCCTTTTACCAGCAGTTTAAACTTTCCCTCCCTGCTAACAAAAGGCAACTCCTGGCAAAACCCCAGGCACTACCACTGCTTAAAACTGCCATTCTATGCAGAGTTGTAAAGAGCATGCTCAAATTCCTCAGCATCTCTCTCCTCTGCTGCATGCTGATCACTTCAGTGGCTGCTGCGGCCTCTCATTACTGACAAATCGCATGCCGTGCTGATGCAGGCACCATAATAGGAAGCACCTAGGCCTGTCATAAACAGGTCTGAGGGGAAAAAAGTGCAGGTCTGACGTATGGCGTGGCCATAGCAACAAGAAGAGATGAGGTTGAGGTTTCCATTTTGGAGTATAGGCAGGCTAATATAGCTCTCTTTAAGGAGCCAGAAAGTATCTGAAAAAAGCTGTGTCCATGTGTATATCAGCAAAAATTTGCTTGACCGAGACTGCTTCAAAACCAACATATTTGAATGCAACTTTTATGGGGCATTTAAGTGATTTGTTTGAACTGATTTCTTTCCCCTTCAGTTACAACATAAAGTTTTGTTGGAGAATGATAGTACAATTACTGCTACAAAATACTTTTCTGACCACTCAGAGCCTATATGTCTTTTGGAGGTTTAATCATTAAAACAGAAAGGATATAAATTTTGAATAAGATGACTGTGAGCTCCTTACAGCATGAAATACGGCCGAAGTTTTTTGCACCTGAATTTTGGATCCAGGTAAGATTCCATTTAATGTTTAATAATGATTGCTCTCCTGTCCTCCTTTTTTCCTTTGATAGTTAAATTAGTAAATTTATTTTTTTTAATTTGGAAAAAAAGAGTTGTCAAGGTATCGGGTTAAAAAGCTGCTTATTGGAAGCACTTTAAACATATGATACTACAAAGATTCTGTTGGAGTGTATAGAATAATTCACCTTGACGCATGTGGCAAGAACCTATGAGACTGAGTTTACTAAATCCTTATTTTTTCAGTATTTTATTTTGCACTATTAAAATAGTATTAAGAATTGAAAATGTACAATATATTCTGTTCCATCTCAGAATTGAGTTATACTGGAGCAGGATTATTTTTTAATGAAGTAGTATTTTCTTTTTACCTCCTTTCTTGTTTGCATAATTATATCTGCTTACAGATCTTATAAAAACATTAGTTATAGGAACAATGGAATTATTCTAAAATTAATGCAATAAGAATTTAAAAATAACAGTAGAAGAATGCATGTTTGGACCTTAAGATTAATTTTGAAATTTTGAAGAATATTTTTTTTTAAAGAAGAAAACTAGTGGCTGCAACAATTCGGTTAAATGTTTTTCTTTTTTAATGCATTCCCTCACATGTGAAAAATAAATGTTAAAATCTTTAATTGTTTAATCGGTATGGAAAATTAAACTGTAATAAAAATGTGATAAAAGTAGAGTCTTTAGTTAAGAAACAACTGTTTTCATAATCAATCCGTTTCTTTCTGCAAGTTTCTGGCACTAATCTTAAAATCCAGACATAGAATTTTTTAAAAAAATTAATGTAATATTAGGATTTGTCTTTTTGCCAGTAACACAGCTAGAATAATAAATAAATAAAAACTGCTAGTAGACAAAAAAAATCTACCTGCCTGCTAGTAGTTTCTTCATTTGGATGTTTTATACCGTAGGAATAAGAACCTGTGAAGAAACCCCCTAGATGCAAATGTGGGTGTGTCCTGCCTTGCTGGGCACATAATGGAGTTGGCTGTATTCTTAGTTTCTTGTTGCTTGAATATATTGAATGGCAATAGTGGTGATTAGATTTTGTTGTCACTTCTTCATGTAGACTCAATGGAATGTTTTCTTGGAAATTGTAGACTCACTATGTTTCATTTTATTTATTCTGTATAGTATATGCAGTCAAAAGGAAGTTGATTTTAGGATTGACTCCTTTTAATTTAAACTGAAATCATAAAAGATCTCAGAACAGTGTTATAAACATGAAGCGGCTTTTTTGCCTGGAGCAAAGCATGTGACTTAGGATGGTGGCAAAATGGGTAAGAGAGAAAAATTCCCTTCCAAAAAGAAACCTGTAATACCATTTCTCAGATTGGAGCTCTTAGTCTTCGGCTCAGTCTTAGATTAGGCAAGCCTTGTCTGTCTTCCCAAGGATGGGAAGGAAGAGAAATCACGATTGTAAGGGACGTGGGGGAAGATTGAATTTGGAGCTTATAACCTTGGGACAGGTACTTTCATATCAGTTTTGAGAACCTGTTGTTTCGATTGTGTCTCATTTCCAAGCTTTTTTTAAAAAAAGTCTGAAACAATTTCACATTTCCCAGAATGTTGTGATTCTCATTCATCTGGCTTTTGTTCTCTTGTCCAAGAACGCTGCTCTGAACGGAATATTGCTTATAATGCTGTCATAAAGTCACAGGCCTTTCTACAATTATGAACAATTGGGATGGAGAGAAGGAAATCATGGAAGTATTAGTTTGTCAAAAACATTGATCTTTGATTGCCTGAGTATAATTGTGCAATTATCTTTTGATCAAAGAAAGAAAAAAATATTTGCCCCATTTTTGTAGTTACGACACATTTGACTCAGCCACAATTATATTTCCAAGAGTTTCACAGATTCAGTCAGCTACTGGAAACAGTTGCCGTATCTACTACTAAAATGCAAACTTTTAATTTTTTTTTTCACAACTATTGAGAAGCCAAGACTATGAACAAATTAATAGAACTGTCTTTACCTCTCATTCTTGTTATACATATAAACAACAGCAATGGTTACTACATCTGCAATATTATATAATAAAAGGTTTATCTGGACATGATCTGGATGAATTTGTTTTAATTAAGGACAAGGTTATATAAATTCCTCTTTAAAATGAGTGTTAAATTCCATTTTGTTACCCTGAGTTACAAATTTCTTCCAGTGAATAAAAGCAGTTGAATTTCCTGGGTTTTGTTTGATTTACTCCCTGGGTCATGCTGATAATGTGATAAGCTTGAATTCAGTAATGGTTCTTCTTGCCAACAAGGAGAGCATTCTTAGTCATTAAAAACTTATTAGTTTTTTTTTTCTGGTAAGTCAGTTACTCTTATGAGAACTAGTGATTTCATCCACCACCTAAACTTTACATATTGCTGCTTGGAGAAAGATCTGTTTTCTCAGTATCTAGAGGCAGAAATGGAGACACAGAATCACTTAAGCCAAGGACAAAGTTTAAAAATTCTGATTAGAAATAAAACACAAAAAAGAATGAATCTCCCCGGAAAATACTTTAGGACTTGTATTGGGAGTTAACAAAAAGACTACATGGTTTGCAAAATAACGCAGTTAGTTTAGTTAGTTAGTTAGACAGACAGACAGACAGACGATAGATTGGCTTTTCTAATTTCACATTTACACTTTCCTTGGATAAAAATATGATGTAGCTTTAGTGTTCCAGATGAAATTAGTTCATGCCTACTTGGTCATTTTATAGTAACTATAGGTTTTATCATATCATGTCATGTTTATTTACTGATATTAAAGATTTATTTCCTTCCTTCCAAAGTGTATTTGCTGCTTGATAGAGACTGAAATTATGTCAGAAAAAGTTTTGTGGGCCAAATCTAATTTTGTTGGTTAAATAAAGTGCTATCCTTATTTCAAAGGCTGAAGGAAGAGGAAAAAAAGTAAATAGTGGGATCAAAAGTACATGAAATGTCAGAGGGATCATCTGCATGTGATACTTTTGTTCAAAGCTCAAATGCATTCCAGACAAGCACTCTGATAATTCTGGATCATAGCAGCGTCTATCTAACTTTGCTATATAAAGTTGACATTTGTCCCTTGTTTCACTTAAGATGTAAATGAATAGAGTTTACATTCTACTTCAGCAATTTGATGCTAAAGTGTTGTTTGAAGTTTTTATTTACTTATTAGATTGATACCTTTTACTTGTACAGTTCAATGTTGCATACATAATACTCCCAGCTCTTGTTTTCCCCATAAAAATACTATGTAACGTACTGGGTTGAGAGTAAGTAACTGGTGCAAAGTCAACTGATATATTATATGCATAAGGAAAGACTGGAATTGATTTGCCAAACAAGGTCCTTAACCACTATTCTAAACTGTCTCTCTATTGTTTAAAAAATGCTACTGTTTGTGATTTTTAGTGATTTTTAGCCCAGCATCAGAATTTTGGGGTAATTAAAATCTGTCATCGATTTTAGTTATCCAAATTAGTTCTAAATGAGCTTGCTATTTTAATTTAATTTAATTTATTATTTATCAAATTTTAAGAATGTTTATGTAATCCAATATTTTACAAAGAATATTTTTCTCAAATAGTCTCTACAAGGCTATTGATAGCAATGGAAGACATATCGTATTAGAAGCAGAACAGAGAAATAAGTCTATAGCCATTATTTCCTGAAAGGAAATGGAGAATGGATTTTTAATAATCATCATCATCATCATAAAAATTTATTGTCATTGTATATATATACACAGTATACACATACAACAAAATTCACAGACACCCAAGACCAGACCCAGCACCCACATTCATAGCAATCTCAAAACACCCTGCCAACCAAATTCCCCCCCTAAAAACACAAACATCTGCACAACAGACCAAGTGTTTTGATGTGGCTTCACAGTGTAAGTAGTCTTACTGTTGCTGATAAACAGCTTTTCTGATAGAGGAGAAAGGTAGATTGCCTAGTGGAGTAATATGCTTGTGAATAAAGACACTTATAAATGGGTCTAGGACAACTCACCATGGCCAACTTGCTGTGGCCAATTTGCTATGGTCAAATCACCACAGCCAATTTTCTGTGCGACAACTCACCACGGGACAAGAATTACACTAATATCAAAGAAATGGTGGAATAGAATAGCAATAGCACTTAGACTTGTAGACCGATTCACAGTGCTTTACAGCCCTCTCTAAGCAGTTTACAGAGTCAGCATATTGTCCCCAACAATCTGGATCCTCATTTTACCAACTTAGAAGGATGGAAGACTGAGTCAACCTTGAGTCAACAAGTTGTCCCATTCCACTTGTGAATACAGTATCATTGTCTAAGATAGTTTATAGATCACTGATAATGTTTTAGCTTTTAGCTTTTAAGTAACAGTGAAGTATATTTCTCTTCTACTACCGTACCATCATAAAAAAGACCCATTTTGCCACTTTATTTTTCTTTATGACAAAGTACTTACTGTATATAATTTTCAATACTGCTTTTATATTGTCTGCTTAGGACAGAAATAAAGTGAAGCAAAAAATAATTGAAAAAAATATATGTATGTATGTATGTATGTATGTATGTAAAAGTTGAAAAACCATTGCAGTGACACTTGCAGTTCCCCAGCTCTGTTTTTCTATTGTTTGGCCTAAAATTATATTTTACTATGTACAATGTATATACGCTGCAATAACAAAACAACAAATACTTAAAGACTTTTAGTGGAAAATCATTAGACCAGTATGAAATCATCAAAATTTAATTTATCTGCAGAGATAAGGCTGTCTTCCATTTCTTAATGCTTGGGTAATACCCGCTGAAAGTAAGCAGTCCCATATATTGTTAGGTCCTAAAATCTGAAGGTTTTAAGGTGACAAACAGAACTTTGAGTTACCTTGGAAACACAGTGGTAGCCAATGTAACTCTTGATGCCAAAGTGTGACATTGACAGATTGACGGGTATCCATAACTATTTGAGCATTCTAGTCCAACTGTAGTTTGCAATTGGATTTGCCTTTCTACAAGAATTAGGACTAGCTAAGCAATTATCCTAGCAGCCTGAACACCCTAAGCACAAGAGTGCTTTTGAATGCTCAACTCTTTTTATATGCATAATCCTTACAAAACTAAGTGGTTTTCAATTTGTGATGAAATCTGTTTTTTGTTTTGCTTTTTCCACTGTGGTCTTTTGGAAGTTGCTGAATGTCACAATTGGCAAAGCTGGCAGAGGTTGCTGGCAGCTCTGAGTTGGGTTCTATTTCATAAGTAATATTTCTCTTAACTTCAGTGTCCAAAGAGAAATAGTTAAAAGACAAACCTCTCATCCTAAATCAGTGGATAGAATTATCTGAACTAAAAACAGCCCTTTGGTGGTCAATAATTCTAATTCCTAATTTTTTTCAACTGAAGTCATGAAGCAGCCACCTTTATAAAGTTTGGTAGAGTCTGGAAGTGGCCAGTTCTATATTGGAGACCACCCAAGAATTGTGTATACCCAACCTTGAGTTCTTCAGTAGACAAAAGGCAGGATATAAATGTAATTGGTAGAATGGTATGCTATCTATGTTCAAATATCTCTGCTGCCCTTGCCCTATTTGGTGAAAGAGATCATTACAGGTGGTCAGACCTCTTTGCTATTGTCTTGGCTACTCTGAGACATCTAGCTAGCTAGCTTTAGTTAGATAGCTCCATGGTAGCTGTGCTTCAGAATTAGTGGGTGAAAGAATGTTGGATTGGTGTAAAAATGGAGTGGAAAACACCATATCTACAATCTCTTGGCTTGTGCTAATATACTCAAACTACCCAGTACAAATGAATATGGCCATTGGCATGCAGAAATACAATCCTTTATATCACTACCAACTTTCTAGTTCAAAACATAACTACCCATTATGAAAGAATAAACCTGTATGCAACCAAACCACATAGATTGGTTTAAAATGTAATTATGAATTTTTAAGGCTATCTTTGGCTGCCAATATAGGAGACAATTTGTAGCTCAGGGTTGAAACGAGGGATCCTTGGTGCTCTCTGTGCTTGGTTGTTTTCTTGCAAATGTTTCATTACCCAAACTAGTGCTAACCATGATGATGTTACCTAGTTTGGATAATGAAACATCTACAAGGAAACAACCAAGCTCAGAGAGCATCAGGGAACCCCTTTATTTTGGGCTAATTCAATGTACAGTATTATATTAATCCAGGACCAAATTATTCTTGACAGGAATAGTAATACCATTCATTTAACCTTCTTAGTATGGAAGATGATTGTCACACTTTAATAATATCTGAAGCTTGAATCAACAAGTCAAAAGGAACCATCTTGCAATGTGCCTTTGAAATATTGATATCTAGTCAGAAGTGATATATAGGCTTTTGCAATGTCATATGTATGTTAGGGCTTTACTGAGTTTGTTTGTTTTTGTATTGGTTCTGTTACCTAGCACTCTATGAAGTAGTGGCTAAAAAAGAAAGTGACCCAAAAAGAATTTAGCAGCATGCGTTTACAAATTAGGGGAGTAACACAGGTTGGGTGGGAATACTGAAATTTGACGCAAGTTCAGTTCTAAATTGCCTCCCAGACAAAAATGTTTTTTATATTAAAATGCATTTAATTTTTTTAATTTATATATAAAGTAGACTAAAAGCAATTTAAGCCAAATGCCATTGATCCCAGGACAAACTAAGCAGGTCTAACTTTGGGTTCATATGGGGATAGGAGGCTATGAGTTGGAATTGTACATTGTGTTGTGATTTATTTTCCAGGAGATGTTTCAGGGTGTTTGGGAGCAGGAAAGCAGAATCCATGGTGCTGTATTTGTGCTCCTGCATCTTTTGGAGATTGAATCTATAGTTTGCCCTGCCTCACTACCTATGAATCCTCTATAAGTAACTTTGATCACATGATGGAAGAAAGGTTGGATAGGAGTATAAAGAATAACTAAAATAAGATCACATATTACTATTTTAATTATGAATACCACATATTGATGTCCAGCTGATCATCAGAATAAGAGTTTAGTAATACCAAAATGTTTTCAACTAACATGAATGCAAATTTGTACTTATACCAAACAACTAATATTATGCATCTATGATCTTTGACAAATACACATTACAGTTATATGTTATCACATAATATAACACATGTTAAAAGGTTTTTTTTTAAACATGATTGTTATACTTGCAGAATAACAAAATATATGAGGTTTATTTGGCCAATTCCTGATTCATTTTCCTTCCATTTCAATGGCAGGATGGCCAATAGTATGAAAATTAACTCAAGAATATAAATAATGCATTTACACACAAACATTTACAAAAAGGAAAGGCCATCTAACCAGCTGCTTGTGGTAATACTATGGTAGACCAAGAAAGAATATAGGCAGTTTGACAAATAAAAATAAGGGTGATGGTGAACAGTCTATAGAGTATACTCATACAAGATGAAATTTAAATGTTATGGTTATACTTCTGGTTGTGCAAAGGAACCAATGAATAGGTTCAAAAGGTTATAAGGAAACAGAGATTTAGGTTACTATACTGATGTATTTCAGAGGAATTTCAGTTGAAATGACCATTTCCTTGTTCAGTTTTTGGAACTATATTGAAAAGACTTTGGGAAACAGGGTCAAAAGGTCCTGCCTAGGAAACAATCACATGACGTCTTACTTAATGACTGCTTCATTCAACAACTGGGATCCCCATCCCAATTGTCATATTTCGAAGATTAGCTGTACTTACATTTCTCCCATTGAAATCAATATGACATTGTCACCTGGCATCCAAATGCACTGAGATATTTGCATCTGAATTAAATAAGAGCTTTGTACCATATTTCTGAAGGTAACAGATTTATCTGCTTTGCATCAGAGAGAAGATTTCAGGTCATTCTTAGATACTTTTTATATGAGTTTCATTGCTCCTTAGAAAAATGAGTTACAATGTAAGTTTAAAGCTCATTCTTGCCACTTCCATAGTAGTGTCACTGTTGCTTATCTGTCTACATATTTTATAAATTGCATTTGAAGCTGTTAGCTATTCTCCCTTCAAGGCCTAATGACACTCATTCCACACATGTTACTTCATCATTTGTTTTTGTTCACATACTTTACTGCTTAAGTACAAACTCTTATCAGCAATTCTCAGTCTTGACCCTAAATGCCCTGGCCTTAGGAAGTTATTCTTCACAACTCTTGTTTCCTATTTTTTTAAACTTAACTAACCTTATCCTGTCTTTCCATATATTTGTGTTACTTTGACATCGTCTTGGAGAAGTATGCTTGCCGAGACTTGTGATCCTTCTATTTTTTTGCAATGGACTTATACTTTGTTAATAAAATCGTATAGAATATCACAAAGAGATCTGAAGCAGATTGGATAAAGCGTCTTTTTTTTTAAAAAAAAAATGCTATATAACAGACTTTTGCATATAGAGGATGGTTCTAGACTTCAACTTTAACCTCTGTATCATATGTATTCCAGAAGCTGTGTGTTTATCTTTCCTAGAGAAATGGACCTTATGGAGAAGGAAACACTTATAGAGGCAAAATTTTTACATGCCCTTGATACTTATTAAGTGAATATTTCAAAGGGCATTGAAGTCTGTTATCCAAACATTGGCCAGAAATATACCTGTTTAATTTGAACATGATTGCAGTCTCATTGTGTATAAGCTTTGTGTTGGGCCTCTTCATTTTTACATATCTTAATACATTTGTTTATTCATTATGTTTGTATACTACAAGGACTTCAGCAGAAGTCCTGATGGCTTTCAACCTTTAAAACATCCATGGTACAAAAGTAAAATTAAAACAACTACAGGTAGTAAAACTTCCGTTAAATTTGAACATAATTCTTAAATCTATCCAGTTCATAGGAAGTAATATTAATGTTCACTCATGACAAAGTTAATCTAGAAGAGCTCTGTCTTTACCATCTTTAAGGAAAATATTAAATAAGAGTAAACTCTGAGATAAGATAAGATTGCTTCAAAGAGCCAGGGCCATAACATGGGCGGAGGGAGGGAGATCCACAAATCAGAACCAGATCCTATTTAAACAAAATACTCCAGTTTTGCTTTTCAGTGCTCATATTATCCTGAGATGTGGGGTATTGGGTTGGATTTAAATTATGTGAATTTAGTCTTTGTTTTTGTTGAATGTAGATAGTGAAAGTTAAAATCTAAAAGATCAGGGAAAGTTCCTTCTGTCTTTCTCCTTGTTTCTATATGTAAGAACACCTCAATTAAGAGACTTTTTTTTTTTTGGTTTTTAATTCTGATTGGCCATTTAGACCACAAAGAGACATGTTGCTCTTCAACCAGACTTTCTTTCTTTAATGCAAACTTCATTGAGATGAACATCAAAATTCAGTGTAATCAGTATAGATGGAAATATAACTTATAAAATATGTACTCTAATTGTGTGACAATTTCATTGTGGCAGAAAATGTCTAAGAAACACAACTCTAAAAGCAAGTGATAGACAAATATAATATTATGAGGTATGGCCCTCTTGTGGTATCATTTGAGTTATTTTTCCCTTCTACCAGTGTTTCGAAATGACAATAGGCTTTTGAGCCAAGGCGACCACATTAGCAATAATGGGCTGAATTCATTTCCTGCTCTTGATTATGCAGTCTTTTTATTCCTCTTTTATTTTTTAAAATAACATTTTTCTTATATCTTCAGGACTTCATTTAACAAAGTTTGGATAGGTTTCATTGCATTATATTTTCTGGATATATATGAACTTTTGGTTGTATGTGTACAATATTTATACTTTATGATAAATGAATGCTGAGTGGATGAATTTGGCTTGCAGTTTGCATACTCTTTCATTTATTTTGTGGTATCAAATGCCATATTACTTTCTCTTGTGGTTTAGGATATTTTAATTTTTTCCCTGTCCTCATTTGGTTCCAAGTCAGCTCTTGTAAAAGGAGAAAGAAGTAAAGACACTTGGCTACCCATTTTGCAGGATGCAGACCTGTAAATTTAGTCCTCCATTTGCATCCACATATTGGCAATATTAAGAATTTCTCTGAAGGCTGTGTAGAAAGGATTAATATTTTCATGTGCAACATAGGAGTTTATCCCAAATACCAACCCATGAGGACGACAATAGTTTTGTTGTCTCATGACAATATCTCTTGATTGTTTACATCTGTGTTTTCTAGATTAATTTGTTAAGCAGACACAGATTACTCCTGAGAAGAAAGTTAGATAACTGTTTTCTTAACAGTATTCATAAAATCTAAGAAATGTATATTGTATACATTCATAAGATCTAAGAAATGTACAGTATAAGGAATGTAAACAGTTCTTTCTGTTTAGGAATGAGTTTCCGTATGCTTATCATTTGAAATACAGTCTTAGAGGAATTGGTACAGGAGATAAAAGTTTGTCAAAACTAGATTTATCCGGATTAGAACTGGAGTGTGGCCCTTCAACCTGACTGTATGTGCTTAGTTACTGGAGTTGAAGGGAAAGTTTGAAATCAAGAAATTTTGCTTTGTTAACCATATTTCCAATGTTAAATTAATCCAGAGGTTTCCACTTGCTAGTTCCTTCTTTTTCATGTCTGAATACTTTTTTGACTCTTGTTCTTACTCAATCCAGCAAATCTAAGCTGCAGCTATAGTTACATTTTCACATCCCCTTCCCAAGTTCACGCAGCAAAGAGTTTGGAGAGTCTCACTTTTGCTTTAGAAATGACAGATGCTTCCTTTAGTCTATTCTGTTCTGCCTTTTGTTAGCTGAAATAAATTGATTTGGTTATTAATTAACAACAGATGGAATCACACATCTTCCAAGTTCAGAGTTATTGGAGACGGATGCTTTGTTTAAAGCATATTTTAAAAAACAATAATATGAGCTATTGGCTACAAGTTAATTCCCTGCACTAACAGTTTACAGCAATAAAACAAAAGAGATTGGTGATATATAAAGACTTAAACAGTTGCTTTGCACATTCTTATTTTTAATCTATTTTTATTTTATTCAAAAAAGTTAAAATAGAAACACCAAAAAAATTGTAAAGAAACAAAGAAAAAAACTAAAACAAGACTTTAAAAAAAGAAAAAGTGCATTAAAAAAGGACCAACATATATTAACTGGATGCTATGTAATATATTGCAAGAGTATTAGTTTCCCATACCTTGCAAAACAGGGCCAAAGAATTTTAAACTACTAAACTACTAATTTTACTACTAAATTTAAACTACTAAATCTCTAAAAAAAGACAAGACTGAAATCCCAAAACCCTCTGTTAACAAACTGAAATTGTAATCAACATGTAGAAAATGTATCATGGCTTGTTCGTTATCCCAAATCATCCCAAAAAATAACACTGATTGGTCGTGGATCAAATATCCACATTTGTTGTTTCTTAATAACATCTCTTATCAATTGTTGACTGAACAAAATGAAATTCCCCAGTTAAATATGATAAATCTATTCCTCAGTCTGGTTCGATCCACTTAAAAAGACCAATTATCACTTATCCCCTCAGACAGTTTTCTGCTGGTGTAATAAGAGTATAGACTTGAACTTCATGGAGGTGTATGGAGTCAACTTTTATTTCTGGGTCCATATTTCTTCCCGGCGAATCTAATGCTGGCCACATTTCTTTTGTGGGTTTAATTTATTTATAGTCATGTGCCTCCTGAATGTTTTCCACAGCCTTTAGGAGTTCATCAAACTTTTTAAAAAAGCTTTCAACTAAGAATTGCATGTTGCCAAACAGCCTTTTCGAGGGTCAACCTCTTTCCTTTCTCTGTATTCTGATACGTTGTTGTAGTAGATAAAGCAGAGTAAGAAAAAAGACAAAGGTGCAGGAAAGATATTTTTTGGATATTTTGATCCAAAATTAAAAGAAGGGTTAAGAAAAATAAATTCCAAACTTTTTGCAGATAGATAAAATACAAAATCCCTGTAGTAAATGTCCAATAAGAGTCCAATAATTGCATATATTGTTGTGAATTAGAGAGCCTCTTAGTAAATGCAAATTTATGTTATATTTAGTGCAAAGGACAAACACTATAACTCGTTTAGAATTAAGAATTAAGAATTTATTAAGTCAAAGTATTTTCTTAACAGTTTTGGATTTTGTAATGTCACATTTCTGTTTTGTGCACAAGTAAACAATGAAAATGCTTTTTGTTAATCATTCAGGAGTATCTTTTAAGCAACATTTAATACACTTTAGAAAGAATAATCAAAACAAAGTATGTCTGCATTTCTTAAGACATTTGAAATACCTGTTTTTGGATTCAAGAAGTAAGATATTTCTCAAGTCAATTAAAAAACTCAATTTACAAAAAGTAAATATTTCATCATAATTGAAACACTCAAATATTTGAGGGTTTTTTTTTACTCCATGTTTGACTAACCGGTAGTAATGGCTATATACAGTAACCAAAATCAAAGTTTTACTGTTTTTTAAAATCCTTTAAAAGTTATCCAAACCTATAAATGAGCCCATCTCCATGTAAAGGAAGAGATAGGCTTATATATCTGCTTTGGTAACTTTTAAAAATTTGTACAAAAGGCTACTTTAATATCCAATATATTGCATTTATAAAGAGTGGAATAAATATACATTTTAACAAAATGTTTTTTTCGAACTTCAGGAAAAGCCCTAATTCTTTTTAATATATGAAAAGGAAATGAAATTAAGTATTTTATTAAGCAATCTGCAGTTGAGCAACTTATTAAAAATGCTTAGAAATGCTATGCTAGTATCACTAGAGGGCACCATGTGCAAAAGAATGAAATGGTATGGCGCCTTATAACTAAGCTATTCCAGAATCTGTTATCTCACTGAAGATGTCGAAGTTGTGCATTGGAAAGAGAGAGGAAAAATCTAGTGAATTATTGGCTTTTAGGTTAAGCAGTATCAGAAGCAGCATTATTCATACAATTAAGAATTCCAGATCTGTCTGTCTGTCTATCTGTCACAATTTGAATTTTATAAATCAGCAATTCTTTTATTTTTATACCCAGCTTTATAATGTTGATTCTTCATATAATCAAGATTTACAACCTGCCTTGCCTGCTTCCCAAAAACAGTGGAGAAGCTGGCAGAAAGATGGAAACACATGAGCTTCTTGCTTAACAGAAGTAAGCAGGGATTGCAGGAATTTCTGCCGCTAAGTAGCACAATCATGTGATATCATGCTTTATAGCCTCATTACTTATCAAAGGAAATCCCAGTCCCATTTACGGTTGTTAAGTGAGGAGTACCTGTATGCAAAGCTTTTGATCCTGATGTTTTCTTGTAGATTGGTACAGCTAGTCCCCAATTTAAGAACAAGTTCTATCTCAAGATTTGTCCTTAAGTTGAATTTCTACATAAGCAAGAATAGTATTATTATACAATACTATAAGATAAGATAACCTTTATTGTCATTTTTGACTGTGAGCACACTGCCCCACATTAAAAATGAAATTCTATGTACCGTACATACTCGAGTGTAAGCCGAGTTTTTCAGCCCTCAAAAAGGGCTGAAAAAACCACCCTCGGCTTATACTTGAGTCAATTAATTTTGGGGGCTAAATTGATGCGTGTGCAGCATGTGCCAAACGTGCACTGTGCGGGCATCAATTTAGCCCCTAAAATCAGCTGATTTGAGCCCGAAAATGGGCCGATTTAGCTAAATTTAGCTACTGGTTTGCCCAAACAGGTAGCTAAATCAGCCGGTTTTTGGGTCCAAATTGATGCGCGTGCAGCACGTGCTGCGTCCGCATCAATTTCAGCTCAAAAACAGGTCGATTTGGGCCCAAAAATGGGCCAATTTTTGGGCAAACTGGTAACTAAATCGGCTGGTTTTGGGGTCCAAATTGATGTGCGCGCAGCGCATGCTGCGTCCGCATCAATTTGGGCCCCAAAATGGGCCGATTTAGCTAAATTTAGCTACCGGTTTGACCGGTAGCTAAATTTAGCTAAATTGGCCCGTTTTCGGGCTCAAATCAGCTGATTTTCGGGGCTAAATTGATGCGTGCACAGCGCATGTTTTGCACATTCTGCGCATGCA
>JANHJO010005523.1:14542-26186 GCA_032468235.1 Pseudoxyrhopus heterurus | reverse complement strand
CTAGGTATTCAAACCGCCGAATTGCTGACCTTTCTGATCGACAAACTCAGCGCCTTAGCCACTGAGCCACCGCGTCCCTAGAGCACAGTAGGACCCACTAAATAATTGCATAATTATAACTCTGGGAAGGAAATTGTTTGAGATAAGGAGAAGTAACATTTGCTCAGTGGTCAGATGAGGAGACACAAACTCATTGGTAGCCTCACACTGCAATGAACAAGGATATTCAATTTTGCAGCTACTAAAATCGTTGGGTGGGCAACCACAGTCAGGAAAGTGATTGAAGCCTGGGAAACAGGCCCCTCGCCAGTCAAAAGAGTGCTGATTTACCACCAGCCTATCAAGTACTTAGAAGATGAGGGCTGGGCAGCCCAAGCAAAGGACAGCTAATGACTTAAAAGACAGCCATCAACACATCCCCAATCAACATCTAATAAGCCATTTACAACATGCACTGTAAATACCCCACACAGAACAGCACACACTCTGCTAGGGAGAAGTTCCCTGAAGATGGACTCCAGCACGAGTCTGAAAGCTCAGGAAGACAAAACCTCTGGTCCTGGTGACCGACCCAGATTGGATCCTGCAACACTATTCTGGGACGCGTATATTTGCCTTCATTCTTAAGATTTGCTCACTTTGAATGAAACCTTAGGAAATCCCTTGGAATTCTATGACCCCTCTAATATTCCCTTTCACATGAATGCATCTGACATCTTGCTTTTAGAGCCCTTTCTTTTGATGGTTCTAAACTTTGTTCATATGACTGAAGTTATAAACATCAAAGCATACATATGAGTCATTATTTTTCAGCTGCTGTTGGTTTGTGCCCGTTCATATCCTTTTTTCCTCCTCTGTTTTGTTTAATTGGTGATCAGTAAAGGAATAGGAGAGGGCTGATTGCCTCTGGCTGAAAATTGGTGACATTTTGACTTGTCTGTAGTAATCTGATCAGAATTCTCTGCTTTTTCCAGTAAATGCTAACCTAATCTAAAAGATCAAAGAAAGGATCTGTGCCAGCACATACATGTGGCAATAGACTTCCCCCATTTCTAAACTGAAATATGTATGCAGTTCTTAAATATTTTGTACGTGCATCATGTTTTTTTCTTGTTAGCATTAATCTAGAGGAAAGGGAGAAAAACGAGAGTCTCGAAATAAAAATAGTATTTCATCACATGGTTTTTACAGATTTGACAACATCAAGAATATGATACAATATTATTAGGAAAAAGCATAAGAATTTGAGAAAGAACTGATTGGAGTAGACTATTTTTTCCCCCTGCATTTAGCAATGAACCTTCCATGTGAGGGAAAATTAACATAGATTCCTTATATAATATAAGCTATTTTGGTTCCATGTTGATAATCTTAGAAAACCATCATTGATCTGAGTTGAAGGTCTTCCTGGCCAGATTTAATTTCTCTGCCTAATTTGCATAAGAGGAACTTTGAGAGGGAACCTGAATTATCTCCCATATCTAGAAAGTATATATAATGATGCTGACTGTCAGGAATTTTTAAAAGTAATAGTACAGCACATATGAGACCATTAGATTGGTGGAGAATGATTGTGACAGTGGGGAAGTTTTTATTTTTATCCCTACTGTGGAGATTAAGAGCTAGGATAGTGAGCCTAATCCTGATTTTCTGTTCAGTATGTGTATGCAAAAAATCTTACCTCACAGGATCAGAGAATGCCTTTGTTCACCTGGGATCAACCTAGGATGAGCTCATTAACTCACAGGGAGTTAATAAGCATTATTCACATCACCTTGTTTGAAGGTAGTGCTTGAATGTGTGCATTATATCTGCTCAAAAGGAAGGCTATCAAAAACATTGTCTACTCTTTACAGCTAATTGTTATTAATTGTTTGAACTGAAACTACAATATATTTAAACATTTGGAGAGGAGAGAATAAATCAAGTTCAGGAACAAGTTTGAATTTGACTTGCTTGAACAGACAATAGTTGAAACCAGGTTTCGAAGAAACAAAAGGTTATTTGAAAACAAGACAATGACTGATCTTTCTTGCAGCAAGTTCATAGCAACAATTAGAATTATTTCAGTTAGATACAGTTTTTGAGGTTATTATCTACAATAGAACTTTGCCTTTTAAATAAATATATTGTAGTACCTTTATTATTTATTTTCATTTGTTCAAAACATATGCCATCTTTTTATGCTCAATCACCTATTTCTTATTTTTGTCAATGTAAGTGGAGTAAATCTTGTCCTAGTTATGCTCAATACACTAGCACAAAATTGGTTTACTTTGCCTTATTTTCAGCAATGTTCCCAAACTAGCGACAAAAAGAGAAGCATCTGTTGACAGATATTGAAAATCTGTTATTTGCGAGATAAATTGGACTGTGAGCCAAATAATCTTGAATTAATATTTCATCTACTTATAATTATCACTGCACTTCAGAGACAATCTTATGATAGGTTAGATTTGAGACATGGGAAATACTGAGGTCAGATCTCTACTCAAACTACAATAATCGGGTAACATCTCTCAAGATTTAGGAAAGCATAAAATAATATAAACAAATTCCTAAGAATCAGAACTGAAAAGAAATTATTTGGACCTAAGAACCTAATGGCTCCCTGTTTCACTTTTTAGTTTATAATATTCAAGCTGTTTTATATCAATATCATTAGATTTTGTAGCTGTATGTAAATGTTGCTGCACTACTGAGAGAGTAAATGACCAGTGTAAGATTGCTTAAACCTATAACTAAAGTGGTCCTGAACCTGGATTTTCATGCAGTTATTTATTTATTTACTTGTATGCCACCTTTGTTATTTTTTGCAAATAACTCATGATGGCAAACATGTCCAATATGCCCTCCTCCTCCTATTGTTCCCACAACAACAACCTCGTGAGGTGAGTTGGACTGAAAGAGAGTGTGACTGGCCCAAGATTACCACCTAGCTGTTTTTCATAGCTAAGGCAGAACTAGAAAAAGAACAAGTTAATAGGTCTGATGTTGATTTGCTGTGTTCACTTGCATCTTTCTTGTCTCAAAATGACTTTGAAGCACGTTTTTATGAAAAGCTATGCTGCACTTAATGTTACTTCTTGCAAGGTAGCTGTAATTTACAAATAGATTATGGATGGTGTTTTTTCCCCCCTCTTCTTTAAAAGACAAGCAGCATGAAGTGGAAATCCCATCTCCAACACAGAAAGAAAAAGAGAAAAAGAAACGACCTATGTCTCAAATCAGTGGAGTAAAAAAGTTGATGCACAGTTCCAGCTTAACAAACTCTAGCATCCCCAAATTTGGAGTCAAAACAGACCAAGAAGATATTCTAGCCAAGGTAAGAGCAATGCTGATTTCCAGCTAATTCAGTATCTGCAACTCAGATCCAAATACAGTCGCAACATTACATTCACAAATATTTACATACATTCATATGTCTATATGAATTTATATGTCACGTATATAAAATCTCACACACTGATTTTGTACAGCCAAATAAAGATTCTGATTCAATTTTTCACTAGCACATTATGTATCAGAACTGTGTAACTGCAGAAGTCAAATAGATTTTTAAAAAAAATAAAATCACCTATAGAATTTAACAAAAATCCAGATGCCATGTTTACACCAAAAGAAAGCAAAAAAATATTTGCAGGAAACTAATTTATTTTGATTATTTTGAAACTTAAAAGTGTATTCCCAAAACATAAGATAGAGTAAAATGGTGTCATTCCCTGGAGTATTTCCTAATGCTCTTTGCTATATCAGAGCATCAGGGCAATACTGAAGCATTTCAGCACATGCAGTTTGGAGCAACATTTCTACTTCTTATCTGAAATCTGAAAAATTAGATTGCTAAGATCTAAAATACAAAGAAAGTCAAGAGCAGATGTTTTGTGCAAACACTATTGCAAAGCCAGGGTAACAGTTTCTGTTTTTTGCTTGGTTTTTTTATATCAGGAGTTAGAAGACGTAAATAAATGGGGCCTCCAAGTGTTTAAAATAGCCGAATTATCTGGGAACCGACCTTTGACGGTCATCATGTATACAATCTTTCAGGTATGTTTAAGGGGAAACAACTTTTTCCCTTTTCTTTTCCAGAAGGCTTTACCTATACTGAATAAATAATTACTTTTCTCTCTGTGACTGCAGGAACGGGATTTGCTAAAAACGTTTAAAATTCCACCAGACATGTTAATAACCTACTTGATGACACTGGAGGACCATTATCATGCAGATGTGGCATATCACAACAATATACATGCTGCTGATGTTGTACAATCAACACATGTGCTTTTGTCAACCCCAGCTTTGGAGGTAAGTCCACAATTACTGGGTGAAATTAAAAAACATACTTGTGAAACATACTTTCATGTCTTGCCATAGACTAAGGTGGCTTGCCAAATGATTAGTTATTGAGAAAATAAGTGTAATTTGAAGTTATCAATATTTGATACTTTATTATAAAAACATTTTGTAAATTGGACTTTAATTTTTCCCCCCAGAAAAAAATAGATCCAAACTTAAAAGGGGAGAAGACCAATGCAGTTCTTTTTCACTTAAAACATTTTTTCCATTAGTCATTCTTCTTTGTTCCACTATCTTATTCCTAAATATTTCCTCTTTCTTTCTTTTAGGCCGTTTTCACAGACTTGGAGATTCTAGCTGCTATTTTTGCCAGTGCAATACACGATGTTGACCATCCTGGGGTTTCAAACCAATTTCTTATCAATACAAGTAAGTTAGTTTATTTCTGGCTCCACTGATTGTCTATATACTTGCAATTCCTTGAACAAGCAACAAAGAGGAGGGGTTTTTGGGGAGGGGGTTTAAAGGTGGTTTTGGATATGTAGAGTTTCTGCATACATCATACAGTCAGTCATCAAAAGCATATTTCTAGTCCAGTGTCCCTTTGTCACAATGAGAAATTGAGGAATTGGTTTTCCTGTTCATTCAGTCAGTTGGCTATTCAAAGTCTTTCCATTGTTACTTGTCTATGGATTTCACGCAACTGGGAAATCTAAGGCAGCTTTCTTATAAATTGTTGGAGGTCCCTGAATGCTACTTATTCCTCTAGGTCAATGTTACTCAACCTTGGTAACTCTAAGATATGTGTGGTGACTGTGAAATTCTGGGAGTTGAAGCCCACAAATCTTGCAGAGCTTGAAAATCACGGCTCTATATTTTTTCTTGGGTTTTCTGGCCCATTTGGAATCTCTATACTATTAAAACTCTTGTTGTCATGACCTTTACCTGGGTGAAGTATTGGATCATAGAGAACAATTTTTGAACAAAAGTATCTCAAATGGGCTAACTTACATAATGCATCCAAAATCAGGATCAGTATTTCCGAAGAGAATGAAATTAAGGGAAGTTGTGGCTGCTTCACTGCTGCTATGCTGTTGGGCTACTGCTGCAGTCACATAATCTTCTTGTTCAAATTCTGCTACAGTTTCTCAGCCAGTCTCACAAGCCATCACTCCCTCCACCACCTACTAGCAAGTAATTGATTAATCATGTGGCTCTTAAGGAAACAAGTTCCTGAAGAAAGACCTGGATATTTGTACTGCTTTATGTGCCCCCTGCTATGGCACACAACATGCACATGCATCTATATTCCATTCAGGAGAATGCACCGCTTTGTAGTGGTCCATTCTTCTATATTTCTTCACAAACTTGTAAAGTATGTGGGAAAGTCAGCAAGTGAGCTGCTATGCCTGCAGGTGGAATAGAAACTGGCTCTCTCTGGTGTCAAACAAATACATTAGCTACTATGTACCTCAGTCATTGCCCATCCTGTTTTCAACTGCTTCTTACTATGAAACTGAGGGTAGCCTGGTCCCTCCTTTGGCTACTGGTGATCAGGTAGATCAGTCCTGCCCTAACCTTCAAAAGGTCACATGATCCTATTTTTAAACTGTTCTGAGGTAAGAATGGCAATGTACAATATTGTAAAATAAATATAATCAACATAATTATGCAAGTTAGAAATAGAGGGGGAATGTCGTGAAGAGATGACACCAAACGTCACTATGACATGGCACGGAATGTGATAGATAAAGAAACAGAGAATGAAAGGGCTGTATTTCTGCAGAACCACAAGGAAAAGTACAGAATGAGCAGACAAGAAAAGAAAGAGGAGGAAAATGAAGATGGAATGTGTGGCAGACACTAATTACTGCAAGAGTTCCTCAATATGACTACATCTGCTTTCAACATCAACATTTCAACAGAGAAACAGCAAGGCAAAATGCACAACTTGCACAATGTAACATTTCTACTGATGTTGGTACCATGGCCAAAGTCTGCCCTCACTGTCATAAATTCCTATTCCCTGGGAAAAACACCAGTTTCTTCAATATGAAGGGAAAGGGTCAGGATAGGCAATTGGCAATCTCTGCCTCATGATCATCTCATTTTATATAGCAATGTTGAACCTATTGCAAACAGGCTCAGGAAGAACATCAGATAACACAACTGCCTCTTCCAAATGACACCCTTTGGTCCCAAAAAAGTCATTTGAATGAGATACGGATAAAATTTACTTAAGGGAAAATCTACCATTATATCATTACCAAGCTGGAGGGGAAAACACATTCTACCCTGGACTTCTTTTCCCCTCCCCTATCCAGCTCAGGACTGCACAGTCTCTTCCTCTGGGCCTCTTTCTGGAAAAAAAAAGCTTTGTGTTGTCAAAACTCTCCCACAACCGTTTCTTCATATGCAGATTCTATCACAGAGCTAATGCTACTCAGTTTCCCACAGAACTCCTTGATTCAAGTGAACTCTCTGGATTGCTATCACATAAACTGGAGTTGAAGATCTGCCATCATTTTAATGGGGAACTTGGATCTTATAAAGCTTTTCAAAAGGAATACATACAATGATGGAAGGACTCCACGGGCATCTCACTGTAGCAATTACAAACTTTGGTACATTCAAAAGTGACATTGTCACGATTCCAAGAATTGCAGTCAATTTATCAGAAGGTGAAGTTGTCCCTCTTTAGCATACACAGTTCCCAATGCAGTCATGCTTTCCTCTCACTACATATAAAGCAGAAGGACAAATGGAAAATATCCTGATTAATCTGGAGAAACCAGTATTCCAGCATGGTCAGCTGTATGTCACTTTAAGCCAAGGAAAAAGAAATATAAACTAGTATTCTTAAAGAATGGCAGCTCAATCACAAATATTGTTATCTAAAACAAGGGTCTGCAACCTATGAGCCATGGCCCATTACTGGGCCATGGCCTATTTGCAAAATGCAAATATCAATGACCATGCTGTCTGCAAGGGATATAAATCCTTCCATTCACCACTATCCAGTCAGAGCTGAAGAAGCTTTTTGGATGAGAAGCAAAACATCTTAAAAAAAAAAGACGACCAGAAAGTCCAGTTGCCTCTTGAAAAAGGATCTTTGGGACAAATATGACCTGGATGACTGAGAATCTCCCTAGACATGTTAGCAGAATGTTAATATCCAGCTACATTCAAGTCAACAAACTACTGACATATGATTAAGGAATCATACTATACAGAGGGAGGGATGAAGATCTCTGTTCCATTTGCCATTGATAGGGGAAAATTCCATTATTTGATTACAAAATTATTGAGCATTTGTGCTATAGAAGGGAAGCTTTTACTGAAACATTGGTTCATGATCAGACCTAATTTGCTCTTATTTTGTTGCCCTTGTAATTTTCAAACCATTTCTAAAAACTGGGCAGAGAATTGGAATTGGAGGAAAGTCTGTTGTCAGATTTGATTTGCAATTAACCATAGTGCTGGTTTTTTTTTCCTAATGCAGTTGGATGTTTTGGATGCCATAATAATGTTAAGACTCAAAAATATAACATCTGTAACAAACAAACAAAAATGCAAATTTTATTAACAGTGCTGTCTTTGGACTTTCTTGCAGACTCTGAACTTGCCTTGATGTATAATGATTCATCAGTCCTGGAAAACCATCATCTAGCTGTTGGATTCAAATTATTGCAGGAGGAGAATTGTGACATTTTCCAGAACTTGACAAAAAAGCAGAAGCAATCATTGAGGAAGATGGTCATTGACATTGTGAGTTGTTTTTATTTATTCATTATTTATTTATGGTTTTTAATGTATTTATTTTTTTAAAGACCCATTTCATGATCAATTTGATATTACTTTCATTTTTCTGCTCTTCTGATAGCTCAAATGCAAAATGATGTACCGGATACATCATTTTGATTTTTTTGGGGGGGGGATAATTTAAAATAGGTCTTATATCTCATTTATGCAAGTTATGTTTCCATAAGATCTATCTATTGATTAGGATATATTTACTAACCCACTTTATTTTCCTTGCTAAGCTGTAATAGCTTTTAAAACAGAAGCAATTATTGTGACCTTTATCTTTTGTTTCTCCTCCAAGGTGCTTGCCACAGACATGTCTAAGCATATGAATCTATTGGCTGATTTGAAAACAATGGTTGAAACCAAGAAAGTGACTAGCTCTGGGGTTCTACTTCTTGATAACTATTCAGACAGGATTCAGGTAAGATACACAGCATTTTAAACAAATTATCTTCTTTCTTCATCTCATTACATTCAGATGACCTGTGTGTCTTGACTTTTTGGACTGACCACCATGTTTTTGCAAAACATTTTCCCAGTTATGGCTGCTTATAGGGCATTCTTCCTTGATGAGGTGCCTCATCTTACAGCAGTACTTCACTCTTGTTGGGAGCAATATGCTGACATTGTAAACCGTTTAGAGAGGGTTGCAAGCCCTGATAGGTGGTATATAAATACAGTGCTATTGCTATTAGACCTTTGTCTGGCATATGGTGCCAATATTTATTAACCTCTGTTCCTATATCTTGCATAATATTTTAAGCTGAGTGCATTAATGAATGAGATTGCTTGTCATCATATTGTAAAATGTCAAAAAAATAATAATTCAGCTGCAAAATCCAATCTACCAAGCCTTCCTATCCATCCCCTTGCCTCTTTAAAGCTCCACTCTTCCTATTCCTTTGTGTATAGGAGGAGGAGAACAATCTCTTTTCACCTCTGTCTCCACTCAGAAGTAACAGTAATCCCTTCCCCTGGTTCATCAGAAAATGGGGAATGTCTGTTTCTAGCTTTTGTTTGCATGAGATAATCACAGCTGAACAATTGTGCTGGATCGAACTTTGAGACAGGGGAGGACTTCTCAAAAGCTTAATTCTTGATGTAGGTCACTTTTCGATTTTGTGGAAGTGGAAGATATAGCTCAGAAAACCTATACATTGCATTCAAAGCCTTAGCTCAAGAAAATGCTCTACACTTGCAAACAAAGAAATCACAATGTAAGGAGATCCACATAGTGTTTGTCGTGAGGACATTTCACCAATGGGGTGCCACCCTGAAAAGGTCCACTGATTCTGCAGCACTTTATTTTATCTTTTTTGAAAGAAATGTGAGTAGGACATTTACAAGAATCACAAATAATTTTACCAAAAAAAAAATGTGAGCGTTTTTATGAAGGCTGGTGCATCTCCTGAAATATCCAGGAAGGGAGCCAAACTCTGTTATGCAATTAGGAGGCTAATGGTTTAGATTGTTTAACTACAGTATTATACAATAAACAACTTACATATTTATTTTTTCCCATATTGAGGATAAGATCAGTAGCTAATTTCCTATTTTGTCTATTTTTTATTCCATTTCAATATTTTATATTGTTTAACATTTTATTTTATTTTGCTGGGTAACTTTGTTGTTATTTGGTTATTTGGGTTCAAAAATATGAATGTTGTTTGGTTAGTTTATGGAGAGAGAGGAGACTATTTAAAGCTTTTGCTTTAATTTTCTTCTCAAAAACAAAATAAATCTATGTACACTACAAGCTTTCATTACTAGTGAGCTTCTTTCACTCACTCTAGACCTTCCTTTAGATAATATGAAATTATTATCTGAGGATGGAAGAAGAAATTGTTCTCTATTCTAGCACTATACAGATGAACTTTAAAAAATGGGTAGCCATATTGGGGAGGGAATTTGGTGGTCCCCTTTTTCTTCCTCTTATTTATTTGTCAAGTTCTACTTTTGTCCCCTTAACTTTGATCCTGCTTTTTCATCAATGCGATATCATAGTGAAATAAATGCTTGGCCTAAAACTAGAAGAGAAATTTCATGGGATATATCTAAAATACTGGCAGGAGTAATGAGGAGGTCATTATTTTAGATAAGATGGTCCCAAGCCAATTAGACTTTTAAAAGTTTAAGCCATACTTTGAATTAGCCAGACATGGATTGAAAAAGAACAGACGTGATATAACTATATGGTAGCCATCCAATTTACAACTGTAGCTTGACATCTCATATGATTTTTTTTAGTTTAAATAGAAAATGGCTATTATTCTTTTCAGCAGCCCAACAGCTATAGATTGTAATGATCCTAAGTACATTTTTTCATGAATTTATTTTGTCCCTCCTTCCTAGATATAGTTTTTCTTCATAATGCCAGCATCTAAGATACAAGAATGAAAAGATTTTAATGAGCTACCTCATTAGAGGTTTAGACCTACATAGGGGAAAAAGATTGACTCTGTGATATAAGCACAGCACTAGACTAAGTGAAAAGATACAGAGAGTATTTGGAACTTGGCTCATGTTCAAGCAATAACTGCTCCCTGGTGAGGTCTCTTTTTTATATAGGCTTAGGGCAAAACATTCAAGTTGTAAAGTATCTATCTTATGTTACAAATAAATTATAATTACAGAATACTTAATATGTTGATTCTCATATCAAAATTAGCATTCTGAAATCCGTTTAGAACTGAAATTTAGATTGTCTGACTTTATACTAGTGAGGTCAATATAAAGTCTCTTTATAGCAGTCTGGACGTTTGGATTTTATGATAATGTTGTGCCACAATCAGTCCATCCATTTTTGGTAGCTCCCCCCCCTCCTAACCCCCGTGAAAATGGTTTTCATCCATTCTCAGGAGTTGTTTTTTTTAGAATTTCTTTACCATTTATTTTCATTTCTGAGTAGAAAGTACTATTATTTTTTTCCTTGTTACAGTTCCCTCTAGTGCTCTTCAGCTTTTCTGACTGCTTTTTCTTCTTGAGAGAGAAAAAAAAAATTTCCTGGGAGGAATGTCTTGATCATATCTTCCCTTTGTATTTAATTGAGGTGTAAGAAGCCAGAAGAGCTGAAGACTGCTAGAGAAGTGATAAAATTTAAACACTTAGACATCTCTCTTGGCTATTTTTTAAATAACACAAGCATAAGAATCTTGTCTATCAAGATTTTGTCAAAAATCCTTTCTTTATTACAAATCATTTTTATTTAATTAAATGAGAGCAGTTTTTTAAAATGAAAATAAATTTTCAGCACAGCAGTACTTCAAATTACCTGCTAATTGCAGAGGCTAATTCTACTTACCTCCATCCTCTTCTGTACCTAAAGAGGGATCAAAACATATAAAGGTAGCTAATTAAATTTGAGAAACCCCAGAGTATTGAGAGAGTTAGTTATTATAATTTCTATTTTATATCTTAGGAAATTAGTACGAAGGATAATGATGATGGTTATTCATTTCTGTAGGAGCTGTAGTGGCTCAAGTGGTTAGAACACAGTACTGCAGTACTGCAGATCAGCAGTTTGGCTGATCGAATCCCACCA